>JFGW01000117.1:0-91830 GCA_000729825.1 Epichloe sp. AL9924
CATTTCAATAATTATATTAAGATAGTCTCTGTAATAACAGAAGTAAGTTATAAACTAGTGAGTTCTTGCTTCTATAATTTTATATAAAGGCTTAATAACTTCTATTATAGTTCCTTTAGGAAATAAATATGCTATCTATTTAGGTAATATAGTAATAATTAATCTTACAAGCTATGTTTTTAATTACACATATGCTTATATAATGTCTCAAATCTATAGGATAATGCCTTTAGATCTAAGTGATAGTGCTATTACAATAATTAATTATTAACTTAACTATTAGATTATTAGGGATTAGGTTAGAATAAATTCCTTCCCTTTATTATTTATCCCTTAGATTATAAGTTATAACTTTTTATATAGCGTAGCTATTCCTTTGCCCTTTACTTCTCTTACTATGCGAGATTTAAAGAGTCTTTTATTACTATGTTTAGCAGGGTTAAATATTATGAATCTAAACATATTGCGGGCTTATAAAGCATTAATCTTAGCTTAATCTAATAACTTAAAGGGCTTACCTAGGGTTATAATCTTCCCTTCCTAGTGTAACTAAAGGGCTAGATTTTAATTAGCTTCTTCCTTTGCTATAAGAAACATTTTGCTTAACTTACTATTAGCTATAATTTCCTCTATTAATACTTTCTCTTAGTCTTTATTTACTAGGTAATTAGTTATAGTAAATAGAGTATTAATTCCTATAAGGTTAAATTAAACTATAAGCTTCTTTTATAGTTTACCACACTTTCTTCTAACTTATAGGGCTTCTTTACTTAAAGCTTCTAGGGTAGTTTCCTTAATAGTATGCTTATTATCTTCTATAGCCTAGTTATTGTCTTTAGGCGCTAATTCTAGGGTTTCTTTAGCTTAGTATAGATTATAATAATATAGTTTTATAACTATTAACTAGAATCTAGTTAGTCCTTAGGGTAATTAAAAGGTATAGGTCTCTCTATTAGTAGTAAGAAGCTTATAAGAGCTATGCTATCTATCTTTCTCTCTCTAAATACGTATATCTAACTATAGTAAAAGTTAGTGCGTTAGCAAAGTATCTAGGCTATTCTAGGTTTATAGAGCATTATAAACTTGCTATTTTACTAGAAGTTATTAGACTTTATTAGTAGCTTTACGGATTACTTTAGCTTATTAAATAACAAATATACTTAGTCGTAACTTATTAGTTATCCTTAGGTATACACTAAAAACAAGAAGGGTTAGTATAAGGCTATTTAGCCCTAGTACATTATTTATAGCTTTCATAGCTATCTAAAGTTACTATTTAGGCATAAGGTCTTAACCTATAGAGTCTATAATAATTATATAGGCTTGCCTTAATAGTCTATAATAGCGTTTAACCTTTCTAATGCTATTATAAGCTTTAACTAGAACTTTATTAATCTTAATTAATAGTAGTTATATATAATACTTAAATTCTAATAATATAAAGTTCTTTCTAGTATTATAGACAATCTAATCTAGAGGGCCTAGATAGGTATTAATCTAGTATTCACGCAGAGCATTCTAAATATTATAAGCTTTTTGCTTATTTAGATTAAGGAATTAGGCTACTTAAAACAAAGTTATAGAATTAATAACGTAAAGAACTAGTTAGCTATTAATCTAAATAATATTAATAATAATCTTATAGTTAAATTTATAATTATCTTTAACTATAAACTTAAATTTACCTAGAGCCTTTCTATTTATTTAGTAATAGTAGTAAATTTTAGTTAATTATTTAATAGCTTTAGTCTTAATATTATAACTAGCTTACTATAGTATTTTTATAAGCTATTAAACTAATAGATATCTAAATTAATAATATAAATAATGAATTTCTATCTCTAATATATAGAAGGCTACTATTTCTTTAGCTTCTAGAGTTCACTAAAGGTATCCCTATTTCCTAATAATAGGAATAATCTTATTGCCTTAGATTAATACATTTATAAGGTTATTAACCTTAACGCGTAATCTATTTATATTATCTAAAGAGAATAGGAAGGGTATATGTATATTAACTATATAGAAAGAAATATTGCCTAGCTCTATTAGTATATTAACTACTCCTTATATAGTTACTTTACTAGTACTAAATTTAATTATCTTCTCTAGAGTTATTTTAATCTTTAGTAATAGCATTAATCTTAGTAAAGCTTATACTTATTTAATTCTAGCTATTAATACGCCTAAAGCTCCTATATTAGGCATAATTCCTTAGAAGACTTCTTTAGAGTAATGTTTCTCTAAAACATAGGAGGTTTTTACTTTATTAAAGGGATTATACTTAAGGTAGGTGTGTTTAAATGCTTAATCTCTTAAGGTTATAATAACATTACTATTATCTAGTTATAATCCTAATATAAAGAATTATATAATACTTAGTTAGTTAAACTTTAATATAGAGGTCTCTTTAGTGTTATTATCCTTATCTTTATTATTATTAGATTTAATAAAAGCTTTAGCTAATTCCTATGCTCCTTTAGTAAGGTTATCTATTTCCTTAAGTCCTTAGCCTTTATAAGCTATAAGAAATACTTAGAACTTTCTCTCTATAGGCAGTAATTAGTGCCTCTTATTCTTTTACTAGTATTCTTTTACCTCTTTATAGTCTTTCTCTAAATAATTTATTAACTAATAACTATTCTTATTATAGATATAGCATTTACTATAGCTATAGCCTTAGTTATAATAGCTATAGCCTTTTCCTTAACCTTATTAATTATATAGTTAATTATAATAGTAGTCTATAAACATTACCTCTAAATTATTAGCATTAGTAGTATTAATAGTTGTTGAATTCAAAAGAGTGGACCGATCCATCTGCACCTAGGATTACAAAGCCTTATGTATTTTTAACACCCCCCTGGAATTGCACATCCAGGTGCCCTATAGAGGTCTTAGGCTTATACTAGCAATTGAATTTTTTTAGTTATTTCGGCAGGGTTCGAACTCGTAACCTTGCCTCGCAGAGCAGTGCTCCACTGTGGTAGGCGAAACGATATAGTGGGCCTAACCACTGCAACGCTGCAGTAGGCCTAACCACTGCGCCACCGGGCTTATAACCTATTGAATTCAAAAGAGTAGACCGATCCATCTGCACCTAGGATTACAAAGCCTTATGTATTTTTAACAATAGTGCTTTAATTGAATTAGGTAGCTAATATATTAGCTTTAGTAATAGATATTAATTTACGGAGGTCTCTAGTAAGTCCTTTAAAACTAGGTAAATAATTATATTTACCTTACCTACACTCTAGAACACTAGAAATCGCGCTTAAGGTCTAATAATAAAGCTTTATATTAACTATTAATAGGTGAAAGAGTTCTCTATAAATATGCTTAAGGGTTATAAGTAAAATCTGAAGATAATCTAGCTTAGATTTATTAGGATTCTAAGCGATAATATTCTTAAGTGTTATATTATTCTATTCTTAGTAACAGAACTATTAGTTACTTTCTGTTTTAAAGCGTTAACGGATATTATTAACTATTTATTTATATATAAGACCTTTATTCGCTAGATAATTAAGGTAATACTATTTAGCATTACCTAAGAGTATAATTAAAAGGGCCTTATATATATATTCCTATAGAAGGTTTATTCTATTATATTTGTTCTAGAATAGGTTAACTTTTAGCGTAAGGAAGTTATATATCTTCCTACTATAATAATTATTATCCTTATATCCTTTTATAAGTTCTAAGATCTTTCTTATAATTTAGTCTTTAGAGGGGATTATTAAGGCTAGTATAACTTAAGCTAGTTATAGCTATTAAACTAGTTACTCTAGGGCAATTAGTGGAATTATTAGTAGTTAAGGTGTGTTTCTTCTTAAAGGTAGTTATATAGTAGGAGGGTTATTAATAGGAGAATTATAAAGCAAAGGGTTATAAAAAGAGGGAGTGTAAATAAGAGGGCTTATAATAGGAGGGTTATTAAGGGTAGGATTATTAATAAAAAGGAATTTACTAGTAGCTATTTACTTTATAATTTTATTCTTAGGCTATTATAATATTATATCTTCTTTAAGGACTTAGACTAATAATTTAATAATCTTACTGCTTTAATTCTAAATAATATAAACGCTATTTTTATAGAGGTAGTCTTGTAATTCACGTACTAAGGGTTATAAAGCTTAGTTAAGCGTTTCTTTAGTCTAGCTATTAAGGTTATTATAGAAGATCTCCTATAGGGTAAGATCTTTATATTAGCTGCTCTTGTAAACGTTAATTATCTATATAATATAGTTATTAAGCTCCTAATCCTTAGTAGTCTAAGGGTCTAGTTCTCTAGAGCTCTCCTAGTTAGTTATAATAGCTAAGGTATGTTTTTAAAGTTATTAAGGTAAGGTAAACTTATTAGGTCTTTTAGGGTTTGTAGATTAAGCAGGCTACTTTCCCTTTATAGTTTATAATAATACTTATTTATTATTAGAAGGTATTATTATATTATGTATTTTAGCTATTAAGGCTAAGGGATTTTTTAACTAGTAGGGGTTAAGTTAATCTTAGGTTTAAAATATTATATATAGCTATAAACTTCTTAGTTAGTTAATTATTTTTCTTATAATAGATAATAGAATTAATTTCTCTATTAATAGCTCTAAACTTAATAATAGAAAAAAAAAGTTAAATTCCTTAGAAGCCTAATATCTAGTATTTAGAGTTTATCTTCCTTTAGTATGCTTTCTTAGTTAACTAAAGGAAGGTCTCTTCTTAAGTAATTCCTTGCTTATCTATGGTTTTTTAACTACTAATTAGTATTAGTACTATTAAGGCTATTATAATGTTATACACTAGTGCATAAAGGGTCTAATTTAAAGGTATATTAGTAGTTAATTCTTTAAGCTATCTAGAGGGCTATGTAGCTAAAGGAAAAGGGATTATAAGTTATGTGCGTGCCTTACGTATAGGTATAGCTAATTATAGGGCGGCGTTGCCGCACGTGCTCCACTTCCCCTAGTGGTTAACCTGGCGTTAACCCGGATGTCACAATAATAACCTTAAAGATAATAAATAGGAGTTTAAAGTTAAGAGAATTATTTTATATTACTATAATAGAAAATAATGTAAATATCTAGTTAAGTGAAAAGGCTATAATATATTAGAAAACTTATAGGTACTAAAGAGGGATTTTATAATAAGGGATATTATTAAAGATTATAAGTAATAGTTAAATAGCAAGGTTATTATAAAGTACTTATAATTTATAAGTTAATATAAGGTTATTATAAAGTACTTATAATTTATAAGTTAATATAAGGTTATTATAAAGTAATTATAGTTTATAAGTTAATATAATAAGAAGTTAGAAAATAAAGTTAAATTACTTAATCTATTACATAGCTACTAAGCACCTACTCCTCTATAATAGAGTTAGCTATAGTAACTGCTATTTCCTTAGTAGTAGTAGTAGCTATAGTAGCTAAGGGGGTAGAGGCCTTAGGAGTATCTTTATTATTAGAATCCCTCTCTTTATATATATAGACTTAAAGTTTACTAGGGAGCTTAATAGAACTAATATAAGTAAGTAAATTAGTAGTATTAGATATAAACTACTAGTAAGTTAGTTAAGTATTAGCTATATATATTAAGAGAGCTTACTATTAGGATATTCTAGGCTATAAAGCAAAGAGAGTTTAAAATATTAATCTATATCTTAAGGTTTATAGTATTACTTAGTAGCGCTATTATAATATATTTATTATATTCTACTTTATAAGTAGTATTAGTAGTTATTTAGGTATAATAAATATATTTATACTTATTAGAATTTTTATAAGATAAGATAGTATTTTATAGCTTTTTCTTTGCTTTTATAATAAACTAGTAGTAAGTTAGTAATAATATAGTGTCTAGGTAGTAGAATAATACTTACTTTATCCTAATAGTAGTAGCTACCTTTAGGAGTAGCTTTAATAAGTTTAAATAGCCTATTATAAAGCTATATAATTTAAGCTAGGCACTAGTAATATATTAGTAATAAGTAAGTAGTTTCTAGATAAGAGAGATATACTATAATGTAGTTTTTATTATTATAGAAGTAATAAGTATATTTTATTAAGCAGCCTATTAGATATTAGTAATATAGAAGTAGTAAGTAAGTAAAGAAGTTATACTTATAGATTTATTATATTCTATAGGGAAGGTCTTTTTATTAATAAGATATTTAGGAATATTATAGCTACTATTTTTTAGTAGGATATTTTATATTACTACCCACTAGGAGTAGCGTATATATAGAATTTTCTTTCCTATTATTTCACTAGTAGTAAGTTAGTAATAGACACACTATAAGAATATAGTAAACTTATATTAAGATTTTTAAAGCTAAGTGCTTTTAAGGAGACTTAGTAAGAGATTTCTTAGAAGACTTTTTAGTAACTTAACTTTCTAGAGATACTAGAGAAGGCAAAGTCCTAATATAAGTATTAGATATAGTTAACTAGCTATAAGTTAGCTATAATAAACTAAATAAAGAAATTATATTTAAAAGGGAATAAACTAATAATCTAGATAAAGACAAAGGATAGAGATAAATAATAGCAGGTAATAATAATAATTAGAGACTAAAGAAGGTTAGTAATTACTATATAATAGCAGTAAGAGAGCTACTACTTAGCTAGTAAGGGTAACTTATAAGGTTAAGGGATATTATAAGAGAAAGGAAATGTGTAGAAGGGGGAGAAAATTAGTCTCTTTTATATTAACCCTAGACCCCTTAAGTAATCTAACGCACTATAGGTAAGTAATCTATAAATTATAATAATAACTATTAGCTCTGCCACTTACACGCATACCTAATAGCTATGAACTTATACTAACTATAATATAAGCCCTTTAGTTAGACTATTTAGAACTATAGTATTAGGTACCCTATTTATTTAAACTAATTATAAAAATTAATATAGGTTATCTATTTTTTTTAGTCTAGCTATATAATAGGTAATAATATTTGTTTTACTATATTAAAGCTATATATAGGCTGCTATTTAGACATTACTACCTATAATAAGGGGGGTTATTTATAATTAGTGGTATTATTATTGTTGCGACATCCGGGTCAACGCCGGGTTGACCACTAGGGGAAGTGGAGCACGTGCGGCAACGCCGCCCTATGATTAGCTACACCTATATATAAGGCACGCACGTAACTTATAATCCCTTTTCCTTTAGCTATGTAGCCCTCTAGATAGCTTAAAGAATTAACTACTAATATACCTTTAAATTAGACCCTTTATATACTAGTGTATAATATTATAATAGCCTTAATAGTACTAACACTAATTAGTGGTTAAAAAACCATAGATAAGTAAGGAATTACTTAAGAAAAGACCTTCCTTTAGTTAACTAAGGAAGCATACTAAAGGAAGATAGACTCTAGATACTAGATATTAGGCTTCTAAGGAATTTAACTTTTTTTTCTATTATTAAGTTTAAAGCTATTAATAGAGGAATTAATTCTATTATCTATTATAAGAAAAATAATTAACTAACTAAGAAGTTTATAGCTATATATAATATTTTAAACCTAAGATTAACTTAACCCTTACTAGTTAAAAAATCCCTTAGCCTTAATAGCTAAACCACATAATATAATAACACCTTTTAATAATAAATAAGTGTTATTATAGACTATAAAGGGAAAGTAGCCTACTTAATTTATAGACCCTAAAAGACCTAATAAGTTTACCTTACCTTAATAACTTTAAAAACATACCTTAGCTATTATAACTAACTAGGAGAGCTCTAGAGAACTAGACCCTTAGACTACTAAGGATTAGGAGCTTAATAACTATATCACATAGATAATTAATATCTATAAGAGTAGCTAATATAAAGATCTTACCCTATAGGAGATCTTCTATAATAACCTTAATAGCTAGACTAAAGAAACACTTAACTAAGCTTTATAACCCTTAGTGCGCGAATTATAAGACTACCTCTGTAAAAATAGCGTTTATATTATTTAGAATTAAAGTAGTAAGATTATTAAATCATTAGTCTAAGTCCTTAAAGAAGATATAATGTTATAATAGCCTAAGAACAAAATCATAAAGTAAATAGCTACTAGTAAATTCCTTTTTATTAATAATCCTACCCTTAATAACCCTCCTATTATAAGCTCTCTTATTTACACTCTCTCTTTTTATAATCCTTTACTTTATAATTCTCTTATTAATAACCCTCCTACTATATAACTACCTTTAAGAAGAAATATACCTTAATTACTAATAATTCCACTAATTACCCTAGAGTAACTAGTTTAATAGCTATAACTAGCTTAAGTTATACTAGCCTTAATAATCCCCTTTAAAGACTAAATTATAAGGAAGATCTTAAAACTTATAAAAAAATATAAGGATAATAATTATTATAGTAGGAAGATATATAACTTCCTTACGCTAAAAGTTAACCTATTCTAGAACAAATATAACAGAATAAACCTTCCGTAGGAATACATATATAAGGCCCTTCTAATTATACTCTTAGGTAATACTAAACAGTATTACCTTAATTTTCTAGCAAATAAAGGTCTTATATATAAATAAATAGTTAATAATATCTATTAATGCTTTAAAACAGAAAGTAACTAATAGTTCTATTACTAAGAATAAAATAATATAACACTTAAGAACATTATTGCTTAGAATCCTAATAAATCTAAGCTAGATTATCTTAAGATTTTACTTATAACCCTTAAGCGCGTTTATAGAGGACTCTTTCCCCTATTAATAGTTAATATAAAGCTCTATTATTAGACCTTAAGCGTAATTTCTAGTGTTCTAGAGTGTAGGCAAGCTAAATATAATTATTCACCTAGTTTTAAAGGACTTGCTAGAGACCTCTATAAATTAATATCTATTACTAAAGCTAATATATTAGCTACCTAATTTAATTAGAGCACTGTTAATACTACTAATACTAATAATTCAGAGGTAATATTCATAGACTACTATTATAATTGACTATATAATTAATAAGGTTAAGGCAAAGGCTATAGCTATTATAACTAAGGCTATAGCTATAGTAAATACTATATCTATAATAAGAATAGTTATTAGTTAATAAATTATTTAGAGAAAGACTATAAAGAGGCAAAAGAATACTAGTAGAAAAACAAGAGGCACTAATTACTGCCTATAGAGAGAAAGTTCTAAGTATTTCTTATAGCCTATAAAGGCTAAGGACCTAAGGAAATAAATAACCTTACTAAAGGAGCATAGGAATTAGCTAAAGCTTTTATTAAATCTAATAATAATAAAGATAAGGATAATAACACTAAAGAGACCTCTATATTAAAGTTTAACTAACTAAGTATTATATAATTCTTTATATTAGGATTATAACTAGATAATAGTAATGTTATTATAACCTTAAGAGATTAAGCATTTAAACACACCTACCTTAAGTATAATCCCTTTAATAAAGTAAAAACCTCCTATGTTTTAGAGAAACATTACTCTAAAGAAGTCTTCTAAGGAATTATGCCTAATATAGGAGCTTTAGGCGTATTAATAGCTAGAATTAAATAAGTATAAGCTTTACAAAGATTAATGCTATTACTAAAGATTAAAATAACTCTAGAGAAGATAATTAAATTTAGTACTAGTAAAGCAACTATATAAGGAGTAGTTAATATACTAACAGAGCTAGGTAATATTTCTTTCTATGTGGTTAATACACATATACCCTTCCTATTCTCTTTAGATAATATAAATAGATTATATGTTAAGGTTAATAACCTTATAAATATATTAATCTAAGGCAATAAGATTATTCCTATTATTAGGAAATAGGGATACCTTTAGTGGACTCTAGAAGCTAAAGAAATAGTAGCCTTCTATATATTAGAGACAGAAATTCGTTAATTATATTATTAATTTAGATATCTATTAGTTTAATAGCTTATAAAGATACTGCAATAAGCTAGTTATAATATTAAGACTAAAGCTATTAAATAATTACCTAAAATTTGCTACTATTGCTAAATAAATAGAAAGGCTCTAGGTAGATTTAAGTTTACAGTTAAAGATAATCACAAATTTAACTACAAGATTATTATTAATATTGTTTAGATTAATAGCTAACTAGTTCTTTACGTTATTAATTCTATAACTTTGTTTTAAGTAGCCTAATTCCTTAATCTAAATAAGCAGAAAGCTTATAATATTTAGAACACTTTACGTAAATACTAGATTAATACCTATCTAGGCCCTCTAGATTAGATTATCTATAATGCTAGAAAGAACTTTATATTATTAGAATTTAAGCATTATATATAACTACTATTAATTAAGATTAACAAAGTTCTAGTTAAAGCTTATAATAGCATTAGAAAGGTTAAACGCTATTACAGACTATTAAGGCAAGCCTATATAATTATTATAGACTCTATAGGTTAAGACCTTATGCCTAAATAGTAACTTTAAATAGCTATAAAAGCTATAAATAATATAGCAAGGCTAAACGGCCTTATACTAACCCTTTTTATTTTTAGTGTATACCTAAGGATAACTAATAAGTCATTACTAAGTGTATCTATTATTTAATAAGCTAAAGTAATTTATAAAGTTACTAATAAAGTCTAATAACTTCTAGCAAAATAGTAAGTTTATAATACTTTATAAACCTAGAATAGCCTAGATACTTTGCTAACACACTAACTTTTACTATAGTTAGATATACATATTTAGAGAGAGAAAGATAGATAGCATAGCCCTTATAAGCTTCTTACTACTAATAGAGAGACCTATACCCTTTAATTACCCTAAGGACTAACTAGATTCTAGTTAATAGTTATAAAACCATATTATTATAATCTATACTAAGCTAAAGAAACCCTAGAATTAGCGCCTAAAGATAATAACTAGGCTATAGAAGATAATAAGCTTACTATTAAGGAAACTGCCTTAGAAGCTTTAAGTAAAGAAGCCCTATAAGTTAGAAGAAAGCGTAGTAAACTATAAAAGAAGCTTATAGTTTAATTTAACCTTATAGGAATTAATACTCTATTTACTATAACTAATTACCTAGTAAATAAAGACTAAGAGGAAGCATTAATAGAGGAAATTATAGCTAATAGTAAGTTAAGTAAAATGTTTCTTATAGTAAAGGAAGAAGCTAATTAGGATCTAGCCCTTTAGTTACGCTAGGAAGGGAAGATTATAACCCTAGGCAAGCCCTTTAAGTTATTAGATTAAGCTAAGATTAATACTTTATAAGCCTATAATATGTTTAGATTCATAATATTTAACCCTACTAAACATAGTAATAAGAGACTCTTTAAATCTCGTATAGTAAGAGAAGTAAAGGGCAAAGGAATAGCTACGCTATATAAAAAGTTATAACTTATAATCTAAGGGACAAATAATAAAGGGAAGGAATTTATTCTAACCTAATCCCTAATAATCTAACGGTTAAGTTAATAATTAATTATTATAATAGCACTATCGCTTAGATCTAAAGGCATTATCCTATAAATTCAAGATATCACATAGGCATACGTGCAATTAAAAACATAGCTTACAAGATTAATTATTACTATATTACCTAAATAGATAGCATATTTATTTCCTAAAGGAACTATAATAGAAGTTATTAAGCCTTTATATAGAATTATAGAAGCAAGAACTCACTAGTTTGTAACTTACTTCTATTATCACAGAGACTATCTTAATATAATAACCTTAACCTATAACCTATGCTTATTAATCACCGCTTTAAAAGATAATAACCTCTTTAGAGTAGTTAGAATATAGATAGATAATATGCTAGGCCTTAGTAACTAGGATTTCTATAATCTTAAAGAGAGAGAACTTAAGAAGGCGAATTTCTTAGCAAAACTAAAGCAAAAGCTATTAGCTAAAAATCCCCTTATCTTTAATAGTTATATCCTTATATAAAATGCTAATAATTTAATAGAACTACATTAGAAAGGTTAAAGCAAGAAAATTAAGTAAATTAACCAAAGTCACTAACTATAAAATAAGATTACGTTAAACAACAAGCATAAGGGAGTTATATTACAACTATTTATTAACCTAAAGCCCTCTATAACCTATTAATTACTATATAACACTAAGAACTAACTACTAATAATATAACTTAATTAAATAAACGCCTTAATTAGCAAATCTAATATTAAGAATAAGGTTTATATTACATCCCTCTAGACCTTAAGAGCGCAAAGTTATTTATGTTTGTGGATAGATCTCTTGCTAATAATAAAGATCTAAGTTCCTAGATAGGATATATAATTATTATTAGCAATAAAGAGGCAAAAGATAATATATTTACCTTAAAAGGCAATATTATTACGTATAGCTTAATAAAGAGTAAGTATATAACCTATAGCGCCCTTGCTTCTAAATTATACGCAATAGTATAAGGTGCTAATATAGCCTATGTAATTACTATAACTCTATATATAATCACAGACTAACTAAAGATTAATTACATCCTAATAATTATCTATATAGACTCTTTTTTGTTGTATAAATACCTTATAAAGCTAGGCTTTATAAAAGAGAAACGCCTTATAATTAACATTATAGCCCTTTAATAGTTATATAAACGCCGCGAGATTTACAAAGTTCGCTAGATTAATGGTAATAATAATATTGCTAATATAATAATAAAGGAATCTCTAAATAATAGCCTTAAGACCTTTATTAACACAAATAAAGCTATAATTTGTGTTAAAGGCTAGGTAAAGAGGCTAGAGACTAGATAAACTAAATAAAAAGTCTAGGTTAACTATTGCCTAGGCTAATAAGAGGCTTGTATTTGCTAATTAGATTTACTTATGTTTATTTCTGTTTTTATTGCGTTTTTTAAGCCCTTTAGAGCTCTTAAGCTAGACCTCTTTCTAATCTATAAATTAACCTCTCCTTCTAATCCCTTATATTAATAACTAATAAGAGCCTTAGATTTAATATCTAAGCTTACTTTTCCTTTAATAGGCCTATAAGTAAGTTATATATAGTTTAGACTTACTTCTTTCCTTATTTAATAATTATATTTACTTTACCTTACTTTCCTTTCTAAAAAGAGAAGTTACTAGTGTTATAATATCTAGGTTAATGCTAGGTTAACCACTAGGGGAAGTGAAGCATATATAGCAACGCTGCCTTATGATTAGCTACACCTATACGCGAGGCACGCACATAACTTATAATCCCTTTTCCTTTAGCTATATAGCCCTCTAGATAGCTTAAAGAATTAACTACTAATATACCTTTAAATTAGACCCTTTGTGCACTAGTGCATAACGTTGTAACAGCCTTGACGGTACTAACAATTATTATTATTTTTTTTTTACCTATATATTTAGATATAAGGTTCCTTATCTTATTTTCTTTATAAGCTTTATTATAGTGTTTATACCCTAAGTAAGTAGCTCTTTTTATAATTAAGGTTAATTATATATTAGGGGGGTATTATATTAGGAGCGTAAAGGTTAGAGATAGGATGTTTATAATAGTGAATCTTTAGAGAACCTTTAGGCTACTTTAATAATAAAGAGGCTAGCTAGCTATAAGATAGCTATGTGTTTATTAAGCAGGGTATTTATTAAGGATAGCGTATATTATATATAGTAGGTTAGAGATTAAAACCTTTATGCACTAGGCCCTAGCTAGTATCTTTCTAGTGGCGACTGCGAATCTTAGCCTTCACTTCGTTTATATTAGACCTAGCGGTACAAGCCGTGACAAAAGCATAGTAAAGAACGCAAAGTATACTAGTTTAAGTAAAGAGTGTGCTAATTTAACTAGAGTATACTAAAATATTTAGTATACTTTTTTTTACTATACTAGTAGTAAAAACATAACTTTTTCTATACAGCTTCCCTTTTCTAGCTATCTAACTAGCCTTACTAACTTAGTATATTATAAATAAGAGCCTTTAGAGATATAGTAATTACCTAGGGTATATACTATAAAAATACTAACTAAATATAGGAAAGCCTTATTTTTAACGTAATAGTAAGCCTAAAAATAACGAATTTTACATAACTGCGCTAATTTTTAAACGACTGCGCTGACTTAGATCGCACCCTAAATGCGCATTGTACGTACATAATATGTACCGCGTTTTTTGAATGCGCATACCGCGGTAGTCCTAAAATGGAACAAGTACCTTTTCACCTAATTCCCTCCTAAATATACTAGCTCTCTCAAGTGACGAAAGCAAGCGGCTCGCTGGCAACGCTGCGTCACAGTTATCGCGGGCATTACAAGCATCAACACTAGCTTCAGCCCGCGGTGGAATTACACGCCGTAGCCGCGGCGGGCAACGTAACGCCCTAGCTGGCCTACATGTAAATATCACATGCATCTCAGTTGACGAGCCACACTAAGATTAGGCATGTGGACCGTCACCCGAATCAGGACTAACGCGGTATGCATGTATGTATGCATGCGCATTTATGTCGTGACCCACCACCCGCAGGGACTTGTTTCCTCTCTGGTACAATTCTCACCTTTTTGTGCGCGTGATCGATCCGTACACTGTAGCCTCTTCGGCTCTTCATCCTCAAGACTGTTTTAGTCTTGGGTGACCTGCATGTACGAGCCGTGGACCTCTCCTTCTTCATTCTTTCTTGTCCTCCCACTCTCGTCGTCGTCGTCGTCCTCGTCGTCGCATGATCCGATTGGCAAAGCGTCATTGACACCACGCCGATAGACGATCCGATTCAAGCCGCTTGCTTGTTAGGCATCAATCTACTACTACACACGTCAACATGTCACTCACCAAGAGGGACTCCCATGGCAGTCGCGGGGCCGCCGACGACAACAAGATCGATCACCATCTGCGCGTGTCTCACGAAAATGACTCTGCCGACCAGGTCTTGGAGAACCTCGGCTACAAGCCCGAGCTCGCGCGAAGCCGATCGACCTTCCAAGTTGCCTTCATGTCCTTTGTCCTGGCCTCCATTCCTTACGGGCTGGCTACTACTCTGGTGTACCCTCTGACGGGAGGAGGTCCCGTAGACATCATCTGGGGTTGGGTCGCCGTGTCGGCAGTTATCCTCTGCGTTGCTTCCTCCCTCGGTGAAATCACCAGTGTATATCCTACGGCCGGAGGTACGTTTTGAATCCCGATTCCAAGGCGCCCGTGTGAGCCGTCCGAATGGCAGTCTCTGGCTCTCGCCCTCGCGGAGGGGGGCCCAGCCTCACCACAATATAGTCACCGCGTCGAGAGCCGTCTGCCTGCAATGCTTCGACCCTCAACTCAACTGACGACATCTAGGCGTCTACTACCAAGCATTCATGCTGGCGCCTGTCAGGTGGCGCCGCATCGCCAGTTGGACTTGCGGCTGGGCATATCTCGTGGGCAACATTACCATTACTCTTGCCGTGAACTTTGGTACCACGCTCTTCTTCGTCTCCTGCGTGAACGTCTTTGCCGAAGATGCGGATCATCCCGTCTTGGAAGGAGCTCCTTACCAGGTCTTCTTGATCTTTCTCGGCGTCACACTCTTGTGCAACGCCATCTCTGCTTTCGGTAACAAGTGGCTTCCTTGGCTCGATGTAAGTAAAGCAGCGAACCACCTAGAGACCACCGGGGCCTCGTGCCCAAGGTTGTGGGCGGGCGCCGGGCACGCTGACGAAATGACGACAGACCGCCGCTATTTTCTGGACCTTTGCCGGCGTCATTGCCATCATGGTCTGCATCCTCGCCATCGCCGCCGAGGGCCGCCGCGACGCCAAATGGGTCTTCACCCACTTCGAAAACAACTCGGGTTGGCCCGATGGTTGGTCTTTCATGGTTGGCCTTTTACACGCTGGCTATGCGACCTCGTCTACCGGAATGATCATCTCGTGAGTCTCACAAATCACACACGTCTCTTTGTCTCTCGCCGCCGCCGCTTTTGCTCACCTTGATGTAGCATGTGTGAAGAAGTCCAGCACCCAGCCACACAGGTTCCCAAGGCCATGGTTGCCACGATCCTGATCAACACCGTCGCAGGTCTACTCTTCCTTGTACCCCTCTGCTTCGTTCTTCCCGATGTCAAGATGCTCGCTTCACTCGCGTCTGGGCAGCCCGTGCCACCCATTCTCAAGTCGGCTGTTGGCAACTCCGGTGGAGCTTTCGGTCTTTTGATTCCTCTCATGGTTCTTGCCATCATCTGCGGTGTTGGCTGCACAACTGCTTCTTCTCGTTGCGCCTGGGCTTTTGCTCGTGACGGCGCCATCCCCGGGGCCAGGTTGTGGATGAAGGTGAACCACTCTCTTGATGTGCCACTCAACGCCATGATGCTCTGCATGGTGGTCGAGATTCTCATGGGTCTCATTTACTTCGGCTCGAATGCTGCCTTCAACGCCTTTTCTGGCGTTGGCGTCATTTCTTTGACGGCGTCCTACGCATGCCCCATCGCCATCAACCTGTTCACTGGGCGCAGAGCCGTTCAGGGCGCCAAGTTCTCTCTGGGCAAGTTTGGCTACTTGGCCAACATCGTTGCTGTCGGTAAGCGGTGCCCCGCGATTTTTTTTCAATCAAGTCCGGCTTTTGAAGCATTGCGCTGACAAGACGAGTCCCTTGCTCACAGCTTGGTCCGCGCTCGCTCTGCCTCTTTTCTGCATGCCGACATCCATCCCCGTCAGCCCGACGACTGTCAACTACGCACCTGTCGTGTTCGTCTTTGCGATTGGCGTATCTGCCATGTGGTACGCTGCCTGGGGCCACAGGAACTATGCTGGTCCACCGGTGCACGGGGGTTAGGGGCAAATCGCTTTCTTCTGGGTTGACTAGCATGCACTTGGATCAACCATGACTCTTTGTCATCAGGCTTACACAGTGTGGGCATTAAGGAGTGAAGGTACTGCGGGTGAAGCTTCTTCATCGTGTGAATAGCGTGTGTGTGCATCGTGTCCCGTCGAGTTCCAATTGATCCCCCCCCCCCAAAAATGCCGGTTCTTCCGGTCGTAATATTTAAAGAACTTCCGCATCTGGCGAAAATGGTCGCCCAGGCCGTACACCCACTCGGAAGAAACAAGGGCCAGCTAGCGATGGACTTCTTAAGCCGTTGCCTGCCTGCCTTTCTTCCGAGACGTGGACATGCAGTCGCGGAATCGCGAGAGCAAGACTTTCTTTCTCTCCAGGGTAGCTGTCGAATGCGGCTGTCGAATGCGTCGACAAGCGACGTAGCGTGAATCTTCAAACGTTGCTTCCTGTGCGAGAATGTCGGACCAGTATTTGCTAAAGGCGTTCGAGTACACCATGAAAGTAATGATGCGCAAGAATCAGTGTGTTCACGAGGAGCTCGTTGTTCACGACTGAGCGGAGAGACTAAGGTTGAACTCGCGCACGCCTACCCTAGACGACTGACATCCGTCTCCTTCCTTTTGAGACGTTGATGTGGATTGGCAAGCAAGAATCATGGCTCCGATCGATCCAAAGATGCCCCCGAGACGGCTTCGCGTAGATCGAGGTGGCGGGCGGCATTACTCGCTGCAACACCAGGATCCAGGGCCCTGACAGTGCCAGAGCTGCCGCGGGCGAGCATGATAACGAAACCCCGTGCATCCAGGGAGGGGGGAGCATACCGGTGAGCAAGGGATCAACACCCACTCGAGGTGAGATGGCGGAGGGCGGCGTTGCAGGCAGGTAGGTGAGGGAGACCCCGAAGACAGACACAGCTGGGCAGCTAGCTAGCTTATCACGACCTTGGCGGAGCGGATTTTGCTTCTTTCAGATGGTAGGTTGAGCAAGCTAGGACGAGGTTCCTTCATGCGTGTGCACCCCCGATGGGCAGCCGCATCTGGATCTAGTAAAGTAACCAAGTTGCATGCTTTTGCCCACGAGATCCCATCATCTGCCGGGCATACAATTTCAGACCATTGTTCGTGGGCCGCAAGTCGGTGAAGTCGATACGATTTCCGTCTAGCGTTGTTGTCTTATTAGCTCCATGTCGGCTTCGTGCGGGGGAGAGCGGGGGGGAGCCAGTCTTGGGCAGATGAGAAGCAGATTCACGCGGCCAATGGCGGACGGCTTGCGATTTCGAATTCTCCGGGCTTCAACGAAACCGTGGGTCTGGATGCCACACGAGACCTGAACTTGACGTTGTGGTGGTGGTGGACGGGGGGCGTTGGCATTCGTCCAGCCACGCGAAATCCGTCGGTCAACGCCGAGATGTCTCGTGGCGGCGGCACGGAAGTACATGAGAGTGAGTACGAACGTACTATTCAACCATGTGGCTGTCCACGACGCCGTATCCAGCCCCCCCTTTCTAACCCCCAGGCATGGAATGGCTCATCCCCATGGGGTGCGGGAATGGGAACGAACCGCGAGGGAGCATGTTTTTTTCAATCGAGTTTCATTATCCCTCTGGATTCTGAACCGCTCGCTGGCTGATCATGGTGGGTGATATCACCACAACTTGCCTTGTTAAAAACACGGGTGCAGGCAGGCAGGCAGCTCTGAGCTCGAACAGCCACAAAGGTAACCTTTGACACAAGGTACTTTGCCAGTCTTCCGGGCGTGGAACGTTCCAGCGTTTTCGAGACGTCGGCTTCCCTGGGCTAGCATCATGCAAGGTGCGATGAGTCGTCGGCCGGATTTGAATGGAACTTTCCACCGCCAATTTGTTCATGTTGACAATTCGGACGGCTGAGGTCCCGCCCCCACCATGTCATCTTGGTGCGTCCATGGTTGGTGTTGCCGAATCTTGTTGGGCCACCATCTCGGGTTTTCGCGTCGACAGAATACCAAGGCAGGAAGGATTTCGCCACCGTTTTTGCCGCCGCCATGTTTGTTCATTCCTACTCCGTAGAAGGGGTACATGTAGGGGTTGCGGGGGGATTTGCCAGAGATAACCACCAGACGAACACTGCATGAGACATGAGCCCAATTTTGATAAGATGTAGCCATGACATGCCGTCGGAGTGTCAAGTTGCCACATTACGCAAGTTGACGTCAAAACTGGCTAGACGGTTCTGATTGTTTCGCAATCATGTGCAGATAGTTGACCGTGCACTGTGCATGAACGTCTTGCCATGTTTGGAGTCAACCTGGCTCGTGTCTTGCGCGGCAATGCAGCAGCATACATGTGCATTGGGGAACCCGTGGCATAACCTGCGGCATACCTACCTTGGTAATAAGGTAGGCAAATACGTCCGTGTGTACATATATGTAGGGCAGGCAACCAGAAGTCCATCCATCCATCCCCCTTTGCCGTGTCAAATCTTGTTTTCTTCGAGTGGTTGGAAATCAATCTCCAAAAAGCCAAGAATGGCGTGCATCAAGTGGACTCAACCACCCCATGAGATGAGGTGGGCTCTTCAGGACGGGCCAAGGTGGGCGGGCACGGGCACGGGCACGGGTCGCAAGCTAATCTGTTCTGTCATTAGGGCGCTTTTTGCTGCCATCAAGCGCCGATCACGGCAATGCTTCCAGCGCTAACCTCCCTTCCGTTATCGGACATGGGTGTACGCAGTGATGATGTAAGCTTCAGCCCGCAGACTTCGTCAACACCAACACAGAATAGCACAGCTGGTTCGTCGTTCAGAGGGAAAATGCCCAGGGAATTGCTGACGCGAGTCCGCCGCCCATCGTGCGTGCCACTACATAAGTACATAACACAGTACGGACTACATGCGGGAGCAATATCCGGTGACACCTACCAGTGGCACTCTTGGCGAGCCTTCTTTTCGGGTGAATCTCTGCCTGCCAGATCTGCACCCTCGCAAGTTGGAGAGCGCTCTCTGACATCAGTGGCATGGGACATGCTCACGTAAACCGTTGGTGCACTGTTGCCCTGTTGCCCTGTGCCCTGCCTGGTGATATTATTAAAATATTATTAGAAGGGTCGAGGATAATTCCAGATGGCCCCAGCTAGCCTTGACGCACGGTGCGCCAGGGCGGAGTAGTCGGAGCCAATCGTCGGAGAGTGACATTCGATTACGACAGTGACATTCGATCATGACATACATACATACATTCATGCGTATGGAAGAGGAAAATTGGTTTGTTGGTGAACAAGGAACAACAGTGTCATTTGTTGGCCGTGAAACAAAACAGCCGCGTTGATCAGACGAACGCCCTGGCGACAGAGTATGCCATGTTCCTTCAGTCTCATGAACAGCGATGCACAAAAAAGAGCTTCATCGTGGATGGGTGTCTTTGTCAGCCCCACCTTGGCCGTGCCACTTGCTCCACATAACGTACATACATAGTCCGTACCATACAGAAACCCTGACCCATTGTGGCTGGTCAACGGTGCTCTTCTTCAACCATGTCGCTGTGGCACCAGGTGAAGGACTTCATCGAGACAAAACCCGGCATCTTGGCACAAAAAAAGTTCACACACGAAGGGGCACCGAAACATGCAGCAGTTGGCATACCAAAAGGCACATTGATAGTGAGCCAAAATCACGCCCTGTCCATGTTTCAAGTTTTGCGCGCGATTCGAGTGTCTGAGAATAACAAACACTGACCATGACGAGCGCCTTCCAAGTCGCAAACCGAAACTAGTCTCATATTGCGTCGCGATTAGATCACCTTTGCGTGACCAGCACTCGAGGGATTTCCATGCGCGGCTCTGTCGGACACATGGAAGAGAAGACGACCGACGCCTTTCACTACACGAGCACCGTTGGGATTGCAATAGCCGAAGGCCAGCCCCCGTATTCCGTGCGGAGTGCTTGTCCATCTGCTTCAAATCGAGATCCGAGCAAGCCCATGTTGAGAGGTTCCACGGCCCACCAAGAAGATCCCAAACAGTACTCGAGGGCGTGTGGAGTCATCAAAGCGGATCTCTCGCCAATTCAGTACATGTATGCATCTTCTTTTCGCGACTACGGAGTACATGCCCGTAGATTGTCAGCAGTGCGTTGCATCGCCTTGTTCTCCCAGGGGGGGGAAAAAATCGACCGAAAAAAACCGGCAATTGCCTTTTGCTGGACACATGGAAATTTCCATCGAAATTACGTGTGTGCTTTCCCATCTTTCGACGCTTGTCCCATGTCGCGCGAATGTGCTGACCCGTAATCCGTACCTGCCGGGCTGTCATGCAATCAACGACGTCACGATGCGGGCAGAGTGGGTTCCTGGCCGGTTAAACTAGATGAAATTGTGGGAGCAAAAGCATCGTCTTGGGACAAATATCGCGAGGTCGTCGTATTAAGCGACATGGGTGGAATTGCGAAATGATCGATGGTGCAAGGACATGGGCTCATGTATGTATGCAGAACAACCTACGGATTACCGAGACCGAAAGCTTGGATTTCCAGCGCCAGGCTTGTTGGTATTATCAGCTGTGCGTCGCGCGAGATGATTCGGTGGATTTTTGATAGCAGCGGCCTCTACATGTAGTCTGTTTCTCCGGGCACCGCGGCCATCGAGTCTGCTGTACGGATTATCAAGTATCAGTCATGGAAAAGTCTATGTAGGGCAAACGTTATTCTCCGGCACATTTCACCATCACCAAGCTCTTCTGATTATGGACATTTCCCATCGCAAGGGAGGGTGATTTTCGGACTAGTAGGACAAGAAAGCTAGCATCTGCCCACTTACATGCACCCTTGCCTGGTCGGTCACGTCGGTGTGAGCGAGCGACAACCAAGAGATGCAGCGCCAAGATTCACTCCATCTGCCAGGCGAGGCGTTGCACTCTCTAATTGGCAAACGGCATTTATTTCCCTCGCTCGTTTTACATGTCCTTATCGGTGGCCACGGGAGCTTCCCACCAATAAATGGTACGATGGCTCGGGACGTGCGGAGGCTATCATCCGGAGCATGTCAGAGGTGATTGATTTGCCTGAATTGCACATTGCCTTGGCAGCCCCGTCCAAATCGCGATTGCAGTCAGTGTTTCGGATATAAACGAGATGTATGTAAATGAGACGGATTGTCATTGGGTGGTGGATTGCGGGCGCAGTGAGGCGATGGCGGTGCTGCTTTATGTCTCGACAAATCCCCCCAACCTTTCACCAAGTCAGTGGGGCAGATGAGGAATGCAAACGCAAATGAATGCATCTGTGATGCCCATGTCGATGCAGATGTGCAAGCAATTGCAAAGAAGAAAGAAGTGCCTGCGGCTCCTCCCACCTGGCTCCCACCTGGCTGGGTTGGTTGCGCGGCGTCAAAAACGGTGAGCGATGGTGTGGTTACAACGTATGTACGAGGATGCCACGATGGCGTTGTGGTTGAGGGTACATATGTATGTGTAACTCCGTATGTGTATGTGTGTGTGTGGTGGTGCTTGGTCAGGATTGGTTGATATTGGTTGAAATGCAGGAGCAATTGGCGAGCGTCGAAGGCTCCGTATAAACGCCACCACAACAAGTTTCGCCAGCCGCCAGCCGTTGGGAGACTAGTCACGGAATGCCTCTGCCATCCCGGCCCATGCAGCGCGCGAGGAGTTCAGAACAGTTCAGAACATGGGTCACGGCAACCCGGGGTGGTTGGTTCCTTGGCAGCTTGGCCACTCGCCCGGTGCCTTGGTTATGATGAAAGGATGAAATTGTGAGCCTCCTCCCTTCCCAGGCTCCGTCCTCAGTCCTCGCAACTTTGCCAGCAACTCGAGCGCTGTCTTACTCTTCGCACAGCGACTCAGACCACCGCTGGGCCGCTGGCAAGACTAGTGGAGCCGGACTGCAGCGCCCCCGTCGCTCGTTCCCTCCCAGCCTGCAACTTGCACCAACGGTTCTGTTCTCATTCTAACTAATCTCGGTTCGGTCGTTCTCATGGCGAGCCCTCGACGGCTCTCGACGGCCAAAACACCCCGGGAGCCCCGCTCGCCCATCTTATTACATACATGTACGTCCGTAGACGTGTGTCTGCTTATCATGCCTGCCGCCGTTGTCTGCACGGCATCACCAGGCCCCTTGTCCAGTCGATGCAGCTCTTGGCCAGAGGTGCGGTGTAAAAGTGATGCAGTCGGAGCTCGAACAATGCCATGTGTATGCCATGTATGCCATGTACGGATGGATTACTCCGTTTGCGATGATCACAGATTGACATGGACGGGATGCAAAATGACTTTGCATGTCTGCTGCAGAAAGAGCGTTTATGTAGTCGGTCCCTCGTCTCGCGCCCCTTTTTGCCGCCTGAACTTGCCGCCCCAGTCTGTTCAGTCTGTTCGGTCAGCAGGCATGAAATAATAAGCCTGCGACTTGGGACGGGATGCCTCCGGACAGCCGTTCACGAGCGGGCTCATTTCCTGTCCCACGCAGCGCAGCGATGAAGGCATATATAATGATGATGATGAATATTGTTGTGCGCTGTCCATGGCTGGTCCATACATATGTTGTGTCTGCGTCTGGTACTGTACTCGGGGCGCTGCGACACAGAGACATCAGATCAGATCAGACCTCGTCCGAGTCCTCGCGGCCACGCACCCCCCCAACCAGTGCCACCACTGCCCACCAAACCACCTCTCATCAAGCCACCCACCCATCAAACCCATCAAACCCACCCATCAAACCCACCCACCCATGAATTTTTTTTCTTCCCCATCTCCACTCCCACCCCCCACCCCAGTTCACCTCATCGCCCCGGCGCATGCTAGGCTAGGCGGCATTGCCAGGCATTGCCAGGCATTGCTAGGCATTGCTAGCTAGTGTGCCAGGCCAGCCGCTGGGGCTGTCCGAGAGGCATGGCAGTGAGTGGCAAGTGCAAAACCATCCACCTCCCCTCACCACTTTCATGGCCAGTTTGACTCGCGCCCTGCTTCGTAAGCACCCTTTCACTTTTTCACTTTTCGCTTCCTCACTTTTTCTCTTCTCTCGCCCCTCGTGGCCCGCGGCCCTCGGCCCTGTGTTGAATCACAGCATCGAGCTGGTTGTTTGAACAGGTGCCAAAGCACAAGCAGAAGTGGTCGACCTGGCTGTTTCGACCGCAAACGGGCCTGGGCCTACGACGACGAGAAACGAGCTGTCATCTCCCCGACGCCGACACGACTTCAATTTCCAGGTCATCGCCTTGCGACCATACCTGTTGAGATCTCTGCAGTCGGGATTGGCTTTTGGTCAAGAATTGACACGTTTGACCGCCATTGTCACCTCTGCCCATCTTCAGCCTGCCTTGCCTTGCCTTGCCGCCGTCGCCACCGTCACCGGACGCTTCGGTCCTGCCGTCCAGTCTAGTATTTGTTCTTGCCCACGTTTGTTGTTCACCGGGTTCGCCGTCTCTGCTTGGTTGCTGGAATATTGCTCGAGCATACTGCCACCCACTACGTTCGACATCTACCTAGAATTCCTTGAAGCATTCGAGTAAGATTTATTCGCGTCCTCCGAGGCAAACTCTAAACCTTCGGCGCTCTTCGCAGTGTCCCCCCGTCTGCTATCCTTCCCTTCACGTCGACCTGCATCACTAACTTGGAAATTCATTAGTACCGCAATAGCTTCCGCTTTTCCCTTCAGACATTATTCTCCTAGCCTCTGGCTCACGTCGCACCGGCCGCACCTATGTATTAAGTTGCTATACTCCTGATCAAATCCTGCCGACAACGACAACGCCTTTCTCCTGCTCCACCACGACAACCCTAACCCTCCCCCTTTTGCACTCGCACTCGCACCTCAATCACACCATCACACCGGGCGTACCACACCGGGCTTGCCCATGCCGGGAATGCCTTACACGCCGCCTTCACTTCGATCTCCCGCTTCTTCAGCGCCCAACTCACCGGATGTGAGTCGTCGCTCGTCTTTTCAGTCTGGACCCAGGCCAACCCTCCCACGGTCCGCCTCCTACCTCAACAAGCACCGCCGCACACCTTCGGTGAACGACATTGGCGATTCTTCTTCCCCTCTCCCTTCCCCAGCGACCAATGGAGCAGAGGATATGAAGACGGTTGCGCTGAAGAGTCTGGGGGGAAGCGTGCGGCAGTCACCCCCTCCTCGAGTGGACGAGAAAGAGTTGATACCAAAGGGCGCAGTCATTTCTCCCCCAGAATCGGCTACTTCAGGGAGCGATGATGATGAGCCGCCAGAGATGGCAAGTCGTCGATCAGAAGTCCTCAGAGACCTGAGAGATGCAGTCAGCCAAATATCCAAGTCGACTACGCCTCCTCCCCAGCATACGCAGCCCAAAGTCACGATCCCTCCCTGCCTCCACGCGAGTTACAGCACGAGCGCTTTGAGCGATGTGCCTTTGGGTGGACGCGGTCGAAGCCATGGCCACGTTCGCTCTGCCACTGACCCCAATGCCTCCATACTCAAGAAGTCAGATGGCTTCCTGACGGCATCTGACGACGACACCGATGAGGACTTGAAGTACAAGCCTCAGATGGTCCGCAAAAAGTCTGGTGAATTGGTCCGCCCTGCCCTCCGGGGTCACCGTCGCCCATCTAGCATGCCGGGCACACCAGTATATTCCAAGGCTGTTCACTTCGACTCCCACCTGGAGCACGTTCGGCACTTCTTGCAAGTCGATCGACCTCTTGCCGTCAGCGCCGGGTCCTCGCCAGCTGAAAACTACGAGAGCGACTCGGAATACCCATTTCCCAGAGGCGGTCGCGTCAGTCAAGGTCCTCCCTTTGAATGGGAGCTCACCACGCCAAACTTTCCCCATGATTCGCTGATCCGAAGAACGATGCCTGCGAGACTCGAAAAGGTCTGGCTGTCCAATGACCAAAAGTCTCTGCTGGGCTCCGTCGCCGTGGCCAATCTCGCCTTCACCAAGTCAGTCGTCTGCCGATTCACCTTGGACTACTGGAAGACCGTGTCCGAGGTCAACGCCGAGTACAGTCACGAGATCCGCCCACGCGAGAGCCCCCAAGGCCATGATCGGTTCACGTTCACCATCAAGTTGTCGGACATGGCCGACCTGGAATCCAAGACCTTGTTCTTCTGCGTTCGCTACACCGTCAACGGCCAGGAATACTGGGACAACAATGATGCCACCAACTTCCAGGTTGACTTCAAGAAGAGGCATCTGCCACAGAATGGCAAGAACAATTTCCAGGGGGCTGCTTCAAAATCGCCAGGTGGGCTTGGGCTGCCACGCAGCAACCGCAGGCAAAACAGTCGAGGCACCCTTCGTCCCCTGTCGATGCCTGCGTCGTTGGATGCCTTCGGGAACGGGTCGGGTGTGTTCAACTTTGACCTACCCATCCACGAGTATCTGGGCGAGTCGGAAACCGCCGGTGGCCTCCGATTCAAGTCCAAGTCATCCTCGAGCCTGGCGAGCGACAACATGGCTACGGATTTGGTGTCTCCCAGCGGAGTTGCCTTTTCAAACCGCTACGACTTTTCCGCGTCTCTGGATGCTGCCGTGAAGGCAGCCAAAGATAGCACACCTGGTCAAATCAAGGACAAGGAGAGGGATACCCTGTACATGAAGCAGAACACCCGGGACTCTGCACCCTCTGTGCCTGCGTCCTTCCCCGGAAACTCCGCAACTGGGATACCTTCTCCTGCTCCCAGCCTGCCCAGCGCCTCGTATGAGGAACTCGTCAACAAATATTGCTTCGTACGTGCCCCCGATCTCCACTTCAATCACCTTCCGGACCCCCCCTCCCACGGCCTAGTCACCACTCCCGTTCTTGCACAGGACGTTTCTGGCTCGCCTTCCCGGCCTTCCCTTTGGATTCGCGAAACAGGAGGCGACTGCTTGTACTGACTGATGTTGATTTGGTTTAGTTTGGCACTGCCACGAAACAATCAAGCCCCACCATCAGAGATGGGACTCTGAAAGTTGGCACAACACCTGACGGAACAAACGGACAGGCTTCTGGAGCTGGCGCTCAAAATTCGCCCATCACAGGGATAGCCTGCCCGGCGCCGTACTATCACACCGGCGCCTCCGCCCACCATGACATGAGCTATGGGCCCATGAGTCCCTACTTCCCAGCAATACGCTCGGCTCAAGACACAAACTACTCGACAGCCTCTCCAGTATTGCAGGAGTCCTTTCCCACAGCCCTGGCACCCAGCAGAGGCCGCACGACGCCCCCCTCGTTGGCGTCCGGGTCAGGAACACCCGGTAGCGGCGACGTCGCAGAGCGATTTCCGTGGACAGCTGATGCGCATACCGCCACAGCTATACAAGGGTGAGGAAGGTCAACGAGCCTCAAGAGAAATTCTGGCTATACACATTGCGTTGAGGAATTTGTTTCCTTCAAATTGGCTACTCGGCGTTTTATCAAGGTTTTTGAGGGGAAAATTTTATTCATATAGGACGTCGCTACGTGGGGTTTGAAGCATTCGCACTGCGAGCCCCGACTCCCACATTGCATTGGTTCTTGTTATTGCATATTGCTTTCGCTGTTACGGCTTTACGACCAGGTGGTCCGGCTCACAATATCTGTAATGGTTTTCTGCTCTTTTCTGGTCTACTTTTTTTTTTTTTTTTCTGTTAGAAAACAGAAGGGAAATTGGGTGACCAAGAGATGGTCGGGTACAAGGCATGCCGAATTCGGGGTTTTGGCTTACCAAGCATGGTGATTCAAGCGACGTGTGATTGTTTTACTTTCTTTTTTACCGAGACGAAACGAAGGACATTTAGCAGGTTGATGGAATCATTCGATATGGATTACAAAAGCATTCCTAGCAGCGCACGACTGGAGGAAAAGGGTTAGAGACTGGATTTAGTGAAGAGCCGATCAAGTCTACTAAGTTTGGTGCAAGACAAAACGCCATGAAGTATGTGTCTTTTTGTTTGCACAAGGTCAGAACGTGGCGTCAGCGGCGCGCATGGGTGGGCAGTGGACACCGGGGCGTGTCTCGTCCACGAGTGTTTGACTTGCTGAAACATCAAGACGAACATGTTTATGCAAGGGAGGCGGGAATCGTCAGACGGCCGGCGGTTCCTCGCTTCCCCGCATCGCCGCGCAGTCACGGGGAGCAGCGCGGTGCAAGCCTCGTCGGCTACGGCTGATCTGAGAGGTGGGTGGGCTGAAACAGCGGTGAAGACGTCGGGTCTGACGGATGCCAAGGCTGGGGTGGTGCGTCGTGGTTCCAGGGCACGGGGATGTGGGAGATGTCGATTGGATGCTGGTCAGATGGCTGGCTGACTACATGTTGTAGTGCAACTAATCATCGTTTGGTATACATCTTGAGTGCAACCCGGTTGACACAAGCCACCCAACCCAAGCTGATGGAACGGATGCCGCTCACCGCCGCACCCACAAACCGCCGTTGCCCATCTCCCCGTCCCTCACCACGGCCGACTCGGTCCTCACCCCCGCCCAGTGCAGGGGGATCCTGTCCACGGCCTGCTGCACCCGCCCGGTCGCGTCGTCGAGTCTGTCGCCGAAGCTCTGCTGCTGCCGATTCCTCCGCCAGCTCTCCCGGACCGCGTCCTGGTCCTGGATGCCGGCCGCGGCCTTGTTCGCAGACTGCGACTGCCTCCTCCTCCTGGCGGCGAACCTGGTGGCCGTCGACGAGGTCTGCACGACGGCGCCCGCGATGCCCGCGTACTTCCGGACGACGTGCAGGCCCAACTCGAGCGGCATGGTGCCGAGGCTCGCGCCGCGGACGACGGACATGTCGGCCGACGTGCTGGCGACCCTGAAGACGGGACTCCCGCAGAGCGTCTTCCGCGGGTCGTCGCCCCCGCAGAGAAGCAGTCGGAAGTAGCCGTCGCCCGCCGACGCGGGGATCCGCACGAGGTGAGTCTCCCGCGGGACGTGGCCGCGGCTGCCCCCGCCGGCCCTGCCCGACGACGACGACGACGACGACGACGACGACGCCTCTCTCGCGAACCGCCTCATGTCGCGCTGGATGCCACGCTCCTCGCCGCCCGGCAGGTGGCTCGCCTGCGCCTCGGACGCGGGCGTCACGTCGATCCACTTGTCGCGAGAGCCCGCGAGCGCCTCGAGGGACATGCCCGCGTTGCCCGAGTAGCCCCTCGCCTGGAGCCACACCGTCCTGTTGGCCGGGACGGGCTCGTCGGCCAGGACGGTGATGGAGACGGACGTCCCGGGCCCCCTGTACCACACCAGCGCGTGCGAGTGGCGGATGATGGTGTAGTGCTTGGTCGACTCGGCGGAGCGGCCGACGAGTCCGCCTGCCACGAACTGGGCTTCTTCGAGGGCTGCTTTCAGCCCTCGAAGCCCTTTCAGCTCTTTCGGCCGCGAGGGGGGCCGCGAGGGGGGCAGCGTCTCCTCGAGATGCGTGCCCGGCGGCAGAGGAGGCGCATCGTGGGCATCGTAGTGCCGACGCAGTTGGGCTGCGGACCGGCTGGTGCGAAGCGGCGACGGGAGCGGATGAGGATGGGATTGATGGTGAGGATGGGATCGATGGTGAGGATGGGATCGATGGTGAGGATGAGGTTGAGGGTGGAATCCAAACGCAGTCCGTGGCGTCGTGGCAGCGCGGCTCGTCTGCCGTCGCTCAGTCGCGTGCCATTCCCGAGAATCACCCATTGTCGTCGTGTTCAAGTAAAAGACGAGAACGAGATTGAGAACAAACCAACCGATGAATCAAAAGTCGCGATGCAAATTCTCCAACCTGCCTCGTAGAAAATTGACTGCGCAAGGCAGACCTTGTTTGTTGACGAATGTTTCGTTCTAGCATGAGGCCAAGGGGGGCAGGGGGCAGGGGGCAGGCAGGGCCTCGGCTCATTTCGCTACATGATTTTTTCATCAAGACATGGCTTTGTTGGGGGGGTTACATGGAGGCCTCGTACGGATTTTTTTTTTTGTTGACGATGAATGATTCTTTGCGTCGTGTTTGCTTTAATTCCAATGCTGCATATTTTTACTTGGCGGTCGGACAAGCCGGCGAAAACCGCACTGATCTGATTCCTCACTTGCCGGACCGGTGAACACAAACGTGTCCAGCATCTACCTCCCACAACCCCATCACCACCATCCCCCTGTTTCCGCGTCGTTGTAGTGCAAGAAGAACTTGGGGCATGTTCCGAGTTGCGCTATTCGTGGCTTTTGTTCCCGGAGTGTGTACTGTGCATGTTCGGACGAAACCTTGCTTAGGCCCCATCGTGGCACTTGAAGACTGGGCAGGTGACTTGCCATTCTTCAACTTCAGTTGGCTCTGGTCGCGGCTCTTTCACCACGAATGGTGTGCCTGTCGCTCCTGAGTGGTTAGAAAGATCATAGGCACCGCCGTCTGCACACCCAACGCATTCAATCCAGCCATGGTCGTCGAGAGCTCCGCATCCCAGCAATCATAGATCACAGGCATAATGGGCCATTTCATTCTCAACATGTTGTCTGAAGCGAACCTTGTCTTTGTCCACGCCAATCTTTACCAAGCGGTGGAATATTCGCGCCAGGAAGTAGCCCAAGGTTTCGTTGTCGACGAGTTTTACCTCGACGGCTTCTCCAGTGGGTAAAGTCCTGTGCGATTTCATGTGGGTATCGGCGCAGCTGCACTCGGGCCGATCGTGGACTTTTGAACATGAGATTGAAGGCAGAAGGAGGCAGGACATCCCCGTTCCCGTCGGGATTTCGAACATCATGCCGCTTGATGAGTTCGCCGAGCTCCGGGCCGTCGTCATTGTCGATCTGTCGAGATGCGTCGGTCATGTTCTTGATGAGGGGTGGGTTGACACCATTAACAGACACCGCGGGGGCCGGGGTACCTTGGCAAGGATTTCTTGAATATTGTCCGACTGTATGTACGGAGTACTCTCGTCCGACTTTGCCCACTTTGAGGCCTTCTCTCCTGCTGAGAGCTTGTTCCTTGCCTGCCAATCTTGCTCCCGATACGGACTCAACAAGGTGGTCACGCCAGATTTGTTGGTCGGACGACAAGCTGTCAAGAAACGGGCTTACTAATTAGGTAGCCATGGCAAAGATTACTTACTGGGCGTCAGGTTTCCCTCTAGTCCGTATAGCTTACAACATTAGCTGACACATTAGCTGACTATTTAGCCGCCGTCTTTCATTCCATCATCGCATCTTCATGTCCCCCTTTTCTCCAAAGTACTGTCATCTGGACGAGTATGCGTTCGGTGAGAGAAATGCCCTATTTGTTCATGCCCCATCGAAGGAAACGTGACGGTATGAGCAAACCGCCACAGGAAAAGAGAACCTTTGGTCCTGGGACCTGCCACGGAAGCACGATGAAGAAGCAACAACTCCCATGTTTCTTTGCTCCTGAGTCATGCATAATCGTTTCAGAAGGATGCGCCTGAATGTCTCGGCCTCATGCTACCCAAACAACGTGTCCAATACTTTTTCGAACCGATTTCTACAACATTGTTAGTCTCTTCGTTTGGTCCGAGATGGCGCGGGAGCAGCGGGAGCGGCATACGTCACGGGCCGAGGAGTGTAGCTTCGCTCATATTCCTCGATGACATCCAGGTCTTTCTGCAGGTCAACCTCGTCTGGCTCGTGCATCTTCGTCTTATGCACGACCTTGTACCCCACGTACAGTACCGGGAACACCACTATCATGGTGTATCTGCTACGAGATCAGGCACGGACAACGGGCAAATTTGGCGCGCACAAGACTTACGAGAACAAGAAGTTGGGAACGCTCCACTGCCCGGGGAGAAAGACGGTGTACCCGCCGACGAAGGCCATGATGAAAGTGGCAACAAGTGCGTAATAGGCCGGGAAAGGCATAAGCCACGCCTTGTAGGGCAGCGAGTCTCGGCTGATGCCCTGGGCCCTGAGGGCTCGGTGGAAGCAAAGATATGATGTGCAGACGCAGCAGAAGTTGATCAGCTGCGAGGCCGTCACGAGCGACACGAGCCAATCCAGCACGACGGACGCGTTCTGCGACAGTTGGAGAAAGGCGAGCAGGGCGAACAAGAGGACGAGGCCGATGCAGTACACCGGCACACCCTTCTTGGTGCACGCCGTCAGGAACCTGGGGGCCTTGCCCTCGAGAGCCAGCCCGTACAAGGAACGCGAGGCGCAGTACACATAAGAGTTTCCCGCTGAAAAGGCCGCCGTCAGGACCATGGCGTTGACGATGTGTGGCAGGACGCCGATGCCCAATCTGTTCATGGCGACGACGTAGGGAGAGCCAGCAGCTCCGGGAGCCGAGCTCTTGAAAGCCGCCTTCAGCTCCTCATCATTGTAGGGAACCAGGATCCCCACGCAAAGAGTTCCGAGGACGAAGAAGGCCGTGAGCCGATAGAAGACGGCATTGTACGCGCGCGGCATAACTTTGCGGGGATTCTCGGCCTCGCCAGCCGCCATGGACACGTAATCGGGCCCTGCAACGGTGAAGGCGGCCTGGATGAGGCACTGCAGGAACCCGAGCCACCGGCCGAGTGAACCTTCGTAGTAGAGGGGAGCGAAAGCTCCTGGGTCATTCCAGAATCGAAACCCAAACCTGTCGCCCTTGGGATTCCCCCCGAGCATGACGATAAAGGTGAATATGATGAGCCCTATGATCAGCAGCACCTTGCCAATGGCGGCCCAGAACTCGGTCTCTCCGTACCACTTCACCGCCAAGAGGTTGATGGCGGCGTACAGTACGATTACGATGACAACCACGGCAGCAGTCGGAATGGCTTCCGTCCAGAAGTGAAGGATGAAATTGCACGCCACAACCTCGAAAGGCACGAGAGCGGCCTCGAAGACAAAAAAGTTCCAGCCAGCGGCGAATCCAAATGCTTCGTCGACAAAACGACCGGCGAACCGGATGAAGGGCGACGATATGGGCAAGTAAGTCACCATCTCCGCCATGCACAAGGTGATTGCAAGAATGAAAGTGCACCAGAAGCTAAAGGCTATGAGCAAGCTGCCAGGGCCACCGTTCAATAGACCTTTTCCAATTTGAACCTACAAGGAGGGGCACGACATGGCCATGAGTAACTTGACGAGCAAACTGACGGAGAACTGAGGGGGGGAGGAGGAGGAGGAGTCAGAAACTGAACCATACTGCACGCACATAAAGAGCAGTACCGATAGTGCCACCAATGCCAATGAGTTGAATGTGCCGGGATTTGAGCTGTCGATGAGTAGCATCTTGATGATCTGGGCCACTGAACAGGGAAAGCCGATGGGCGGAAGCATTGCAAGTCCCATTCTTCTGTTCTCGGCCTGCAGCATTGTTCTTCTCCTGGTCGGAGGAATAGGCCGCGAGGTTGGATCTGTCGATGCCGGTAGAGGCCATGGTCAATAGATCTGTCTCGGCGCGGGTGGCGCAGGTGAGAGTTGGAAGGAGGCTAAAAATGAGAAATCGTCAAGACATGGTGTGGACGGATTCCAAGCTTGTGAGCCAGAGTGACTGTCGGGGTCTGTGGGGTAGCGCGACAAAATGAAAGGGCTTTTTTTCTTCTTCCTTTTTTTGACAACGGTGCCGTATGGCAATTGATACTCAGCCCCTGTATAGCTGGGGCTCTCGAGGCTAGCACAAGCAAAAACCAGGGTTTGTTGGGGCAACGAAAGACGAAAGACTGCGGGTGAAGAAGGACTGGACTTGTGGTTGGGTTGGCTTTGGAGGTTCAGTTCGGCGATGGGTTGGTTGACCGAACGTTCCAAATCGGACAATTGATAACGGTGCGTCCAAATCCCAAAACCCAAACGAAGCAACGAAGACTGGTCAAGTTTGACAATAATGGCGCGCGAATTTCTTTGCGAGGCTTGGCTTGGCATGGGCTCGAGATGGATTGTGGCAACTCCATGTGGGGTCCTGGCTAGCTTAGCTTTACATAAGCACGTAAGCGATGGACTAATGTGGACTGATGGACCCCGGCCCGCACCACACAAAAGAAGCTCAGTCCGGACACCCACACAAATGACGATTGATTTATAATTACGGAGACAAAACGACGGGAATTCATTTCAAGCTCCATGTACAAGTACAAATTAACCCTACAAGCTCGTCGCTGGTAGTAAAGATATTTGCGTTTTCCATGTGGTTCCCAAGTGACCAGGTTGCACAGCATAAAAGCCTCATCACGTCATAAAATGTCCCCGTCATCATACTTCCCGGCTTTGCATTGATCAACATCCAAAGAGAAATGAAGAAGGAAACCCCGTCTCATATGCCTTCGACGAAAGAGGGTCATGTTCTTTCTTCTTCTTCTTCTGGCCTCCACCATTACTCCTCCCGTCTTCCTCCTCTCTTTTGGTGACCTTGGGCCTGTGCCTTGTTTTCTGAAGATTTTTGTTTCAAAACAGCCCATCCTCGCCTTCATATCTGACTAAACAGAGGGTATCGTCCTGGTAAAATTGTAATATTTTATATTGAGAGTCTTCTTTCTCCCCCCTTGCCTTCCATCTGTTTCGGTTGACAGTCATCGTGGTATTTCGGTCCCTTTCGCGGGCTAATCACAGCTCGTCTCGTACTTTTTCAGCTGACGCTTTGAAAACCTCGGTTGCTTGGTCAGCTGCGCTGGCGACTTTGTCACCGACAGATGATGCAGCGACACTAGCTTCACTGGCCAAACTGCCGAAATTGGATGTTGCTGTGGCGTAAGCCGCGCTGAGTCTTGACATGATGCTCTCACTATATGTTTGTTCTTTCCCAACCACCAACTCCGAGATGATCTCGTTGATTGCATCAAAATGTTTGGCCGCGGAATCAGATGCAGAGGAAGCGGAATCGGCGACGGCCCCGGTGGCCGCCGCAACAACTGAGCCAGCTGTTTGAGTTGCACCCTCATACCAGTCAATGGCTGACGGTTGGCCATAGATGTCGGCACTGATTTGCGAAACGATATTTTCCCAAGTGCCGGCAACTGCGCCGGCGACGTTGACGATTTGTTCTGCAGCAGCATCCGCCGCTTTTTCAATCGTGTCTTGAGCTTCTTGGGCCGCTGACATGACCCCTTCGCTGGCAGCGCTGTACGCAGACTTGACAGCCCCGTCAGCCGCGTTGGCTGCCGATGCTGCTGACTTCCCAGCAACTGACGCCATGGACGAAGCGGAGCCTGCAAAGTCTGTGGGCGTCGGGGTGGCCGTGGTCGTGGCCGTAGACCAAGCAGAGGAGGCTGCTGCCATGAAGCTGGAGTATCGGTCCTGAGCTAAGCCCAACCCAGCGTAATAGTGGTATTTGGCCTGTTCAATGTACTTTTCTGGTGTAGACGTCGGAGTAGGGGTGGCTGCTCCGAGGGCAATGAGGACGCTTTGGTATTGAATCGAGGCCCAGAGGCGTCCCTCGTCCAATTTTCGCGCAGCAATCGATTCTACCTTGTTCCACTCGGGAAGGTTTGAGCTCTTTGTGGGAGACGGGGCCGCGCTGTAGACTCCAGAAGAGGCGGCTGCCACCACCTCGTTGAGCTTTTGGCTCGCGGCAGACACTGCCCCACCGTAGGCGGCCGAAACAGACGAGAAGAGTTGCTCATGAACAGGCTTAGAAGTCCCTTGAGCTTGGGCAGAAACGACGGACAAGGCGCTGTAGTACTGATCGGCAGCTAGAGCCAAGGCGCTGGAATATGCCGCCTGGGCTACGCTGGTTACGCTGGCAATGGCGTCGGAATCTGTGTAGTCATCGAGGACCGGGCTGCGGTCAGCAACCGACTGGGCCGCTGCTCCAAACATGGCTGGGGCAACAGAACTGTGAGGGTCATTCGCGAGTGTTGCCAGCGTCTCTTCAACAATTGTGGGATCCTCTGGAGGGTCCGAGTCGGCATCGTGGCTGGAGCTTGAACCACTGGGAGCATCGCCGAGAATAATGGGCGGCTTTTCAGGCTCGGCGAGGGATATGGTAACGGTGGGATTGATAGTGACAACCGAGTGAGTTTCAGAATCTTCATCCTGCATAGTCTCCTTGTCCTCTGGTGCGTCGGGAACTGAATGCTGACCTCCCAGGACAGATTCGTCCGTATCAATATGCTTGTTGTCTTGTCCATTTCCCTGCCTTTCGTGGCCATTCGGTCCAACCTTGTCTTCCTTGGATTGTTGGGCAGCCTCCGCAGCAAGTCGCATTGCGTCAGATTCGAACTCATCGGTCGAATCATTGGCCTGGATCTTCCAATTTGCTACTTCCTTCAAACGGGCCAATTCTTGCGCGGCAATCGCTGCCATAGTCATACCGTCATCCTCAATCTGGTGGGACACTTCCTGGGCCTCGAGAAGAGCTGGGTGAGTAATGATGAGTTGTTTGAGTTCTTCCGTCCAATTGCTCAGCGTCTTTTTCAGCTCGTGATACTTCTGCCAGTCTTTGTAAGTGACCCCATCGGTCCACGCCCATTTCATGCCAATGTTCTGCAGTGCCAGGTTTCGGGTCTCGTCAAGGATCTGAAAGTACACATCGGCAGCGTCGAGCACCGTTTCTTGAAGCTCGGCATCGTAATCCTCCCGCCACTCACGAATCACCTGGGCTTTCTTCTTAATAGCTACTCCAGCTGCTCGGATAGCAGAGACGGCGTTCTCCCAGGCATCACTGCCACCGATCTCAACGATTGACTTGATCTCGTGTTTCAAGTTCATCACTTCAGATGATATTGTGTCTTCCAGCGCCTTTAGGAGTTCCTTTCCGGTGACTTGGGCATTTTCGGACATCATAGTTCGTGCGATCTCATCAACCTCGTCTTCGATGGCGCCGGCACCTTCCTCGGCTTGAGAAGCAAACTTATTCTGCCAAGATGCAAGATCATCGGCAACCATCTCTCGTGCAGTCTTGCGCTTTTCACTTTCATTTTCGGCGGCGGCGGGGGCCTGAACGGGATTCCAATAGTCCCCCCCGGGTGTTTTCTCGTCTACTTCGGTCGTGGACTTTTCCGGCTCTTCAGCTGTAGTCGAGGCTGACGAAGTGGAAGGATTCTGTGGCGAGGGCTTGCTGAAAGATGATGAAATCGACGCTGTAGAACTAGTACTGACTGGACATTAGATTCGTCACGATCCATGGCAAATTTGACCACAGAGAGCTTTGAGAACATACATTTCCGCAGCTGACTCGCTGGGCACAACCTTGCTTGTAGCATTGGACTTGGTTCTGTAACGTCCCAGGCGCTCTCCTATCCGTACAAGCTGTGGCTCGACGTTTTGCACATAGACTACACGCAGTTGAGGCCATACAGCCGTGTCAAGGAAAGCATTTGCCTTGCCCCAAGCCCAATAGGTAGCTGGAAGGACTGTCTTGGTAGTAAACTCGACAGTTGCACCGTACCCACGCACGGCGTAGGGGCGAGCAAGCTCATAACCAGGCAGCACATAGCCATGATAAGCCTGTTTCGCGTGCTTTTGTGCGAGACCATAGTATGGGCCCACGACTTCACCCACTTTCGTCCAATATGGTGATATCGACTTGTCGTAGTGCGACTTGGTCCATGTCTGAATTCGAAGTAACTGAGGCTGCCCGTTTAGCTGCCATTGAACCCGCGCCAGATCCTGCCCCATACTGACCAGCGGCGCGCCGTACAGGACAGCATATTGACGTGTCGGCGTCAAAACTTGATTGTTCAGCGTGTCGTAGTATGGCTTAGCCACATCTACATAAGGAGCAGCATATTGATCAAAGTATGGTTGTACGTGAGGCGTGATGGCATTTTTGACATGGTAATAGGGCTTACAGATCAGCGGTGATGTTTGGTCGCATGCCTCGAGAGACGCCGGGCATCGCAAAAGTATCGTGAGGATGGCGCCCCATGTGGCAATTCTGATGCAGGAAACATAGCAAGACTAATTAGCGTGTCATCCAAGGTATTGCAGGTGAGTCTGTTGAGGTGACGGAAGGATAGATGCTACGACGTATTGAGAAGTCATGCGGATACGCAACGTACCTTGCGATGAAGTTGACTGCCCAGGACATAAACCCACGCTTATGCTTCATTGGTCTTCTTTGGCCTTTTACTTGGCCCTTGAGCTTGCCATTGGTGTGAGCCGTCCCGTTGCCACCCTTAGTATAGGCGACGACCATGGCGACGACAGCAGGTTTTCAATATTTTCAGGAGTTTTCTTTCGTTTGCGAGTACGGCTCGCTGCCCGCTCTATCGCGACACGACACGGCACGACACGACACGGCACGACACGACACGACCACAGTATGGGCGGTATCAGTGTCCGGAGGAAAAAGGTGACCGTAGCACCGGGCCAGGAATCGACTGAGACCAGATGGCGGAGGATGAGGAGCTGATACGATAGTAGTTGAGGGGTTTTTAGGAGCAGGAAAGCCTTCAGCAGCTCGGGGAAAGCTGGTGATGAGCCAAGGTCGTTCCAAGCCAGGCAGGCTGATATTTGGAGCGCCAAGGCTAGCGTCGACCCAGCCGCGGGTTATTGCAGCAGGGGCAGACGGGGCCACAATTCATCAGCTTGTACAGTGGGGTAGCGAATGTACACCCCACTGTACGTACGGATGACGTCCGTGTACACCCACTGACACCAGCACCCAGGCCACACCAGCACCCGCAAACCAGACACTCACACGCACTGAGGCGCTTGGGACCCCACACGAGCGTCGGCTTGGGAGCTTGCATTGGCAGGCTGACACGTTTATTACGTTTGGAACCTATTCAATTGCAATGCAAATTCATCAACTTGGATGGTATGCGAGGGCGCAACAAACTTGACAAGGACGATGCAATGCACGATTCTAGGGAAAAGGCTTTTCAGAATGTGCGTCAGTCCAGTTTCTAAATGGCGGTGTTGCCAATGGTGGCACGCACGGCAACATGCGACGAGGCCAGCCCAGTTCATTCAGGTTATCGCAGGTTGGCGTGCATCCATCCAAGGCCGCGTTTCTTGCACCAAATGACGTCGGCGAGTATGCATGCATGGTGTAGTGCAACCATGAGTATCTGAGGCTACGAATGAATGAACGATTGAATACTCAATATCGGCTTGCTCAGACGACAGAGAGATCAGTCAAGGACTTGTGTTTGTATGTATGTCTTCATATAATAGGCTCGCACTTGCGTGCGTAGTTTGGGGTGTTTTCATGCGGTCAATTCGTGCACAAAAAAAAAAAAAAAAAAAAAAACCTCGCACATGGCATTCACAGCCGTTTTGTTCCAGTCTCCACTCTAATTATTAGATAATCCCCCTAACCAGACCCGCGTGGCGTCCACCGCAGTCCTTGTTAGACTTTACTACGGAGTATCCACGTCGATTACGGAGTTTCTTGCCAGGTGGCGGTTCCTCTTGATGATTTCACATCTTGACTTTTTACTCGTGCCTGGCGTCAAGGTTTGAGCGTTACTAATTACAGCCAGCCCTACAGCGTACGTCGAACATTATAGATATTCATTTTCATCCTTGCCCTTCACGATTCGACTTCTTTTACCAGCCATCCTCGTACGGGCTTGTCCATAAGCACTCCCGCTCCGTTGCAAATTAAGCCTCATCATCTGCTGTGTCATTACCACCCATCAGGCACAAGGCCCCTTACTACGTACCATTACGAAAGCCGGACTAATATAGGTCTATTCACCAAAATTACAGCGCCGACCGAAGCTGACTGTCTCATGAATTCCCAAACTACTTGCCGTCAATAGGCTTGCCCGTCCCGCTGCGGACAAACTATCGCCGTTCTTCAAACCGACCCTCCGTCTCCGTTAACAATGAACCCATCTGCCACGACATCGCGCCCCCGAGACCTGCTCTCTTCGCGGGTCGACGACCGACCGAGACCTGCACCTCAACCTTCTGATACTGCTCCTGCCATCTGTCGAATATGTCGAGGAGAGGGAACGTCGGCCGAGGCACTCTTTTTTCCATGCAAATGCAGTGGTAGCATCAAGTATGTCCACCAGGACTGCTTGATGGAATGGCTTTCGCATTCGCAAAAGAAATACTGCGAGCTCTGCAAAACCTCGTTCCGTTTCACGAAACTTTACGCACCCGACATGCCGCAGTCTCTTCCTGTACACATTTTCCTGGAACACATGGCCAGGTATCTAGTACGAAACCTCTTGATGTGGCTGCGTGCCGTGGTGACCATTAGCGTGTGGGTTTGCTGGCTGCCTTATTTCATGAGGGTCATTTGGGCTTTCATGTTTTGGATAAGTGACGAAGGTTTGGGAGCTGGTCATTTCATGTCACGACGCTCCGCCAAAGTCATGGGCTTCGATGGAAACGGGTTCGACCCCAACGGGACTTGTCCGGTGCGCACCGTCTTCGATGAGAGAATCAACCCCAGTGACAAAATCACCTTCCTGAACAGCACCCCTGTTGTAATGTCCCCGACGCTCTTAAGTGAAGCGGTTTTTCTGAAAAATCTCACGCGAAGCTCAACCGTGAATCGAACCGTCATCACCGTTATCGAGGGCCAGATCATCACTGTTTTAGTCATAGTGTGCTTCATCTTGGTCATCCTAGTTCGCGACTATGTTGTACAACAACAACCAGAGATAAACATGCGAGCTGCCTTTGCCGATCAAGAAAACAATCAGCCCGCCCCAGCACAACCAAATGAGGAAGTGGTAGCAGACGATGATGGTCATGAATCAGACGCATTGAGGACAGATGATGAGATTTTGGAGGCTGAAGCTCTGGTGAACGAGCTCCCAGAGCATCAAATCGAGTACCTGACGGATGTCATGGCCACTAGTACCACTGTTGGAGACGATGCTAGCCCGGACTCGAGGCCTACAGAACCTTTTCCTGGATCAGCCACGGAAACGCGCGAGTCGACAGCACAAGAGGAGTTGGTCGCAGGCCTAGACAATCATTCCAGTGTAATGGAATACTTGCGAGTCTACCGACGGGCGGATGGTAACCTGCAAAGAATTCTACAAATCGTCGAAGAAGAGGGCTTGGAAGAACAGCTTGGCTACTGGGTGAATGTGACCCGTCGTTCAATGCGAGAGCGTGATCATGGTCCACAAGAGGCTCCTGGCACCGATCCTGGCCAACCGCCACAACCCCTCGCTCCGGAATCGACCGCCAAACTTGACGAGTTTGTTACTAAATCCTCAGTACCGTCACGGAATGAACAGGTGCTATCTCAGGAAAAATCCAAAGGCAAGGAGCGGGAATGGCTCCCGATCTCCCCAGAGCTTTCGCCGAGCCCAATGCAGTCCAATTCAGATTCGCTCCCCGGTCCGTCCAGACCACGAGCGCGCTCAGATGGCCCGGAGATGCACACAACTACTCATCCTCTGGCAAATAATAGCTGGTCTTTTACTAACCTCCCGGCCACCGATGAAACTGGTGTTAATGATCTGAACACGGCAGCAAACAGTGCTAATAATCTGCCAGGGCCGTCTTCTGATTTTGGCGAAAGTGATGGCCCAAAATATCACAACATCCTTCCGGACAATCCTCAGCTGTCAGATCATGCCAATGAGGGCGACGTGTCCACCGATATTCCCGTCGATGTGGCTCAAGTCATACAAAACGAACCGAATGTAGTAGACATTGAGCCGGAGCGGCGAGGCTTAGTCGGACGCGTTGCCAACTACATGTGGGGCGACTTGGACAACTTGGATCAACATCAAGAGGTTGATCGCCCGCAGCCTGAAGCTGCTGCAGGCGAAGATGTTGGTGCTGATGCTGGCCACGTTGCCGGTGCAGATGATCCTTGGGTTGACGACCCAATTGCCGAGGTCGGAGACGCAAACGTCAATGCGAACATCGTCATTGACGCCGCGGCTGCTGCAGGTATGGACGCTGAAGCTGTCGAGGATCTGGAAGATTTCGAGGGCGTCATGGAGCTTCTGGGGATGCGTGGTCCTCTCGCCGGCCTTTTTCAGAATGCTATTTTCTGCGCTGTCCTGGTATCCGTGACTATCTTCGCCTGCATTTTCATTCCTTACAACATAGGCAGAATCTCACTTTGGACCATGGCCAATCCCATACAGCTTGTTCGAATGGCCATGGGGCTCTCCAAGGTTATTCAGGACCTGGTCATGATGGTTCTTGGCTTCGGTTTATGGTGTGCATTGAACATTGTCGACATGTTCACCAGTATTGTTGGAGGTGCGATGAGGGCCCAGGTTGTGTCAGCCAGGAAAGCATCTTGGGGTGTTTTGACAGGCGCGGGCTCCAGAGTCGTTGACTACGCACTCATGGAGTTTCCCATGACTGCTTCGGAGATGCAGAACTTCTCGGCGATCAGTCATGAAGCTCTAAACTCTGTGAAGGCCAACCTCGGCTGGGCTGTCAGCAAAGTGGACGATGGACTGGCGGTGGCCCTGACCAGACCGGATATGACTGCTTTCCTGGATGGTCGACTCCTGGCTTCAGCTTCTTCAATTATACGCTCATTGGCAGCAGCGTTCGACAGAATTTGCACCATCCTATCGGATCCAAGCTCATTGGTCATAGACCTGGGTGAATTCAAGAACCATCCACCAGTTGATTTGAGTCTCGCGTATTGGTCGGGCATGGATCGATTCTGGGCCATCTCAGCCGGTTACGTTACCGTTTTTGCCGTTGGAGCGTTATATCTGCAACGAGGAAGTCCATTCTCACGAGGCGATATGATGCAGGCCTGGGAGGCTGGCGTCATTGACACCCTCCACCAAGCAAGTGGCATCATGAAGGTCATCCTCATTATCAGCATCGAGATGCTTGTCTTTCCACTCTACTGCGGTTTGCTTCTTGACGGTGCATTGCTGCCTCTCTTCGAAAACACAACCTTCAAATCGCGTATCATGTTCACTTGCAATTATCCCCTAACGTCCATATTCGTCCATTGGTTTGTCGGCACTGGATATATGTTCCATTTCGCACTTTTTGTCTCCATGTGCCGCAAGATTATGCGACCTGGCGTTCTATGTAAGTCATGCCAACATCTGTCCTGAGCAAAAACATTTCGGTATCACGTTTCTGATAATATTGGTCGTGCAGATTTCATAAGAGATCCTGATGATCCCGAGTTTCATCCTGTCCGAGACGTTCTTGAACGCAATCTTACAACGCAGCTGCGCAAAATACTCTTCTCGGCTTTCGTATACGGTGCTCTAGTCATCGTTTGCCTTGGAGGTGTCGTCTGGGGTCTCTATTACGCAATGCCAGGCGTTTTGCCAATCCATTACTCGTCCAACGAGCCAGTACTAGAGTTTCCCGTGGACTTGTTGTTCTACAACTTTCTCATGCCGCTCGCCGTCAAATTCTTTAAACCAAGCGATGGACTGCATGCCATGTACACCTGGTGGTTTCGGAAATGTGCTCGTGGACTTCGCCTTACCTATTTCTTATTTGGTGAGCGACGCATTGATGAAGAGGGGACTTTGCAGCTCAACCGGGAGTCAAAGATTCGAGTTCCTCGACACAAATCACTACTTCTCGAGCTCGATGAGAACAACCAGGTCGTCCCCAAGACCTGGAGAGACACCTTCGATGGCGGGCAAGCCAAACCTAACCCACCCATCTCGAAGAAGGAGATGAGGGAATTGAGACACAAAAAGGCACATCTGATCAGCACGGGCCAGCTCGACAAGAGCGGTCGATTTGTCCGTGCCCCGGCTTCTGATAGAGTCAAGATCCCCAAAGGTCAGAAAGTGTTTCTAACTGTGTCGGAACGTGGACATCGCAAAGATGGAAATGCCGACACTGACCTCTATTCCTCGGATCAATATCAACTTGTCTACGTTCCACCAAGCTTTCGTGCCAGGATCTTCTTGTTCATCCTCTTCATCTGGCTTTTTGCTGCTGTGACGGGCGTCGGCTTCACGATTGCACCTTTGGTTCTAGGCAGGGCCATGTTCAAGACGTTGATTCCTGCTCATATCCGCACAAATGACATTTACGCATTCAGTATCGGCATCTATTTACTGGGTTCTTTGGCGTACGCCATGTTCCGACTTGGCCACCTCACTGCCAAATTGAAAGATTGGACGAGCAAGATACGCAGTGAAGTCACAAGCGGCAACAGCAGCAGTCGCATCATATCAGGTGCTTTACATGGAGCGAAACTCGCGTATGCCTATTTTTTCCTTGTCATAGTATTTCCACTGGTGATCTCTACATTAATGGAGCTATATGTCAGCATTCCCCTGCACACATACATGAACCCACCAAAGCCGCAGCCGAATGGCACTTCAACACCGGGTCGTGACGGCGAGGCCGGCCGTCATACCGTTTACGTCATTCCATCTTGGACTTTGGGTCTCCTTTACCTAAACTTGGCCACCAGGATGGTCACGTCTCTCTTCCCAGACTCGCGAGCTGCCATTGCAGTACGATCTGTCATGCGCCGCGGCTACTTGAAACCTGACTTCGACGTGCTGACCAGGGCTTTCATTGTTCCCGGCGTGGTGCTATCCTTCTTTGCTATATATGGGCCGCCGATGATAGCAAGCGCGGTGATTGAAACCGGTTCGCTTGGCCCTATATCGGGTGATGCCGTTTACTCGTCCATGGTGTACAGGCATTCATATCCGGCAGCTGCTGTGGCAGCTTTGGTGATCAAATACGCCGTCGGGCTCACCAGAGTGTTCCATCGGTGGACGACCGGTGTAAGGGACGAGGCATATCTGATAGGAGAAAGGTTGCATAACTTTGGGGCCGCTACGGCGGGCTCTCGCAAGGCTAGAAGAACTTGGGGGGCTGCCGGTGGCGGACGACTGTGATGACGAATATGTTTTTATGTTACCACAGGAGAAATGAAGGAAGTGCACGATATGACCACGACGAGTCAACACGGGCTTTTGCAAGCGTGACCTAAGAATTACTACAGATAGCTAATAAACAGATCAGATCGAGAGACCCATTTTTTTTTCGTTTCTAAATACAGACTGCGTCATTTGGCCCATGGTGATGACTTGTTGCAAGAAAATCACGATGAGCATGAATATGCTACCCTGTACAAAACCTATCTCAGCCAAAAAGCACAACAAGGCTGTGAGGAGTACGTACCTGGGAGAAGACTCGCAGTCACTGTTAGATCAAGAGATGGGGTCACGGACGCTTTGATATGCAAACATGTCTTTTCACTCTCCAGCCAAAGAGTTCATGTCTTGAGTGATACGCAATCATAGTGTTCGCCACACTACTGGGCTGCGAAGACAGGAATTTGATGTACGCACCGAAAATGCTGCCCTTTGTACGGACTAGAGACTACATGTACATAGAGAAGATGTCTGGCACGTCACGTGGATGTGGAGGGGTGGACATGGGGGGGTCCCTATTTATTCGTGTGTGGTTGTTGCCCATGACGCCAGGCGCTAAGCCATTTCAGACAAAAAGTTGTGCCCAAACGCGGCACCGGGAGGTGGTCGACAGGTCATTCGCCAGCACAAGGTTGTCGCATCTGGGCAACGCAGCGGGCAGCCACGACCCCCGTCACAGGCCAAAACATGCAACGCCTTTCCCGACCACGTCGCCCCGACTTGCGGCATACAACATCCCCAGGTAAGGCAGATAGGTAAGTCTTGCTCGCCAAGTTGCTGGAAAGCGGCCCTCCGCAGCTCCAGCAAGCAGCAAAAATCGCAAGTCGACATCAACGTGCCCATTTGCACTTCTCTGTCTCGTCGAGAGCGTTCTCGGCGCCGACGGGACGAGGGAAGCCGTGGCCCAACCCCCTTTGAGACGAGAAACCGGTGAGTGATGAACCTCAGTCAGGAGAACGCACAACGAATATCATCTGACAACCATCGCGACGGCTCGTATGCTAAACTTGGCGTAGCTTGCTTATTTCTTCTTCCTTCGCACTCTATTTGAAGGACTCGGGTGGTTTTTTTCCAATTGCCTTCTTGGTATTGAACCCACACCGCCATCCCACAGCCCGCGACACCGACGCGACCAGTTTTCATTTGTCAAATTTCTCAAACGAAATCGAAAAAAAAAGCACGAGGAGAAAAAAAAGGGAAAAACTGCCACCATACACACCACGACATTAGCTCATACAACCGAATAAATCACCAATAGTCGACAGACGCTTACTTTATGTCCCATTTCGATTGATTTGCGATTCTTCTTCACATTTGGGCATCACAACAAGATGGCGGAGCCCCCCTCGTCGCCTCCCAGTGAGGCTACCAGCGCAGAAGATGCTCTCTCATGGTACAAGTCCCAGTACGAGATGCTGGAATCGGAGCTGGCCGAGTTTCGGGAGTCGAGTCGTGAACTTGAACAAGAACTGGAAAAGGACATTGAGCGGGCGGAGAAGCAGGAGAGAGCACTGCAAGAGAAGGCCGAGACGTTGGGATTTGAAGTAGAGGAGTGGAAAGTATGAGAAAGCTCGCTGCCCCCATGAAATGGAAGTCGTGAGCATGCTATGGCTATGCGACAGAAAGTAACTAACGTGCACGTTTGCGCAGAGAAAATACAAAGAGTCCAAGACGGAAGCCAGCGCCGCGCAAAACTCACTCGAGAAAGAGATCACCACCCTTCGAGATTCAAATCGATCTGTACAGCTGAAGTTGAGAGATATGGAGGTGGCCAACGATGATTTTGAACGGCAAGCCCGCAACACTACCTCGTCTTTGGAAGATATGGAGTCCAAATACAACCAGGCCATCGAACGGTGCGTAATGATGGAGGAGGAGATTCGGTCCGGCGAGCAAGAGCGAGAGAAGCTCCGCATCGAATCCCAGCGTCTTCGAGAGGAGCTTGCTGAGCTCAAAATTGAAGCAGAGCTTCTTCAAGACAAGTTGAAGAAGCAAGAGAACCGACACCTGTCCACCATCTCGACTGATCTCTCGGTATTGGGCTCGCCCACCTTCGATAACAACATCGAGACATCGCCCAACTCGACTGCTAGCTCACCGCTCATCACCACGCCACCAGAGACCAAGGAAACTTTGACGAAGTCGTTGGTTTCTGATGTTCAGGAGCCGCCATCACCGCCAATGTCTGATGCCTCTGCACCCTTAGCCAAGTCCAGCGCCGCCGCTAAGCTTGGCAGCGGACTTTCTCGCAAATCACGCTTGCCGTCGTCTCTCGACAGCAGCATCACGCCCAAGCCACGGGTCAAGTCTGCGAGTGCCCGCCAAGGACCTCGCGTCTCTGGAAGTGCATCCAATCTTCGTACGCCTGCGCCGAGGGCGATAACTAATCCCAATCTGGCGAAACACAAACTTCCCGCTTCCAACTCCCTGACGCATATTCGCTCGCTTACAGCGCAGATGCAACGCCTGGAGGCTAGAGTGCAGTCAGCAAGATCGAAGCTACCAGCACCCACCCATACACCGCCTCGTGCGTCCCCTAGATCGGCGGCGGCCCACGGTGTATCTTTTCCGTCAACGGTTACCATCCGCTCTCGGAAGCGTGCTGCCGGATCGTCCGCCTCGTCTATAGCAGGAGACGAGAAAACGCCAACCAATTTCCGTTCATCAACATCCTCGAAACCCAGCCACGTACCCCGACTGAGCACATCTGGTATCAGCAGACTCTCATTGGGGCCACTGCCTAATCGAGGCCCTGAATCGGATGCCACTCATAGTCGTCCAAGCTCTCGAGCAAGCGCGTCGTCCTATGCAAGGCCGTCATCTCGAACTGACATGGTGCCACCACCTCGACCCATGTCCCGATCCTCCATCTCTGGCGCGAGAACGCCGCTGGGCCGACCGCGGTCATCCATGAGCGGTTCAATGCACAGCCACTCTACCAGCATGAGTCGAATCGACATTGAGGAAGAGTACGAGGGTGAGATTCGTACACCTAGCCGCCGGGGCACTTACTCTAAGCTCGAGATGGAAACACTTGCCAGTGGCATGCCCGTCCCTGAAAGCGCTATTCCCGCTCCAGGCACCAGACGACAGAGCGGCGGCGGGCCGGTGGGCAGGCGAACGAGCACCGGCGTCGGTGCGGCCCGACCTGGCACGTCAGGAGGCAGGAAGTTGAGTGACTTGGGCGAAACATATTAATCTCATGCTTGAAGTTTGTTTTGCCCTGACTTATTCCTTCTTGGGCCGTCTGGGTGAGGTGCTGGCGCAATACACCCAACACGGTTTTTTTCTCAATTTTTTTTTTCGCAAAGAGCTGTTTAATGAACCATAACATGAGACTAGCGCTTCTGGCTGTAGGCCATGCTTTGTGAATTACGACGATTACGACCTCTTTTCGAGCACATAGTTTCCTGGGTTTGGGCCTGCTGCACCACGGTGCGTGTAGATGGGTTGGTGATTTAGGGTCCTGCGAGGCGGGTGGGTGAAGCGTGACAGCACTGACGAGGTTGAGTCGCTAGGCATGTAACCTTCTGTTTCAGTATGGAACTATGTGCACATGGAGTGTGATGGTTTATGGAAGATCTGGCTGGAGCTTGAAGATGGCGATGCTGTTGGGAGGTCAGCTTTACTATTGCTGGCTGATGGAATAAATAATCATCAACAAGATTTCGGACAATTTGTGATTGATGTTTGGACCACCTAGGGCATTATCCCGGCCTGACACGCGTCAACTTGCTCCCTTTCTTCCCCGTCATCGACAATGATCTTTCGGCGTTGGCCAAATTGACCTGCCCCCACTTCCAGTCGGGGAGGGGAGGGGGAAGAAAGAACGTTCGTGGTAGTTAGTTGGACCATTGGGATGGATGGTGGGTGCTCAACAATTGGGGAGGAGGCGCGTTATGGGGCCGCCAGCCAGCCACCATCTACTAAAGAGAGTGGGAGTGGTCCGTACATAACATGGAAGCATCCCGCTGCATGGCAGGATACAGGATTCGGGGCGAGTTCTGTCTGGCCTTGCATCGTCGACTTATCCAAAATGCATCAGCTGTGATAGTCACCAGTTTTGTACGTGCTCCGTAAGCTTCGGCCCATTTCGCCAGCTTCCCATGGAACCCATGGTTCTACCAAGAATCCAAGATGTACTCAGACCGGTGCATTCGCGCCTATTATTCTGTGCGTCCAATAATGAGTTATTAGTAAAGCATACCGACCTTGCTTACGGCTTGTGGGCCGTGATAAGACAAAGCGTGCATCCACGAGGCCGTGTTGGTCCGCCCCCAACGTCCGCACGAAACGAAACGTTCTGAGGGGGATAAGACTGCGCCTGTGAAGACGCTGCGTATTGTCGCGAGCAACCCCAACCCATCCGTCGCTTGCCGCTGGCATGCATCGTTGCCGGACAAAGAAGAAGTGTCTCCACGCAAGAGAGTCGTCGTCATTTTGTTGGACTTGCGGTCCCTGGTCCGGACCCTGTACTCCGTATTTCGGTTCGGGAAGCCAGACACGCAGGTTCACGTTGGCATGCACAGTGCCTGCAGGTAGATCCCACCGGGCCTGTCAGTTGCAAGGGCCCCGCTCTCCCAGTTCCTGTTTCCGTTGACAAAGAAGTTGCGGCGCCCCCAGCAAGCCGGAAACAGTGGGAACCACATGCGCCCAATGATGGCCATGCGCATGCGCACCCATCAATCCCGTTCCCAGGCTTGGCTAACCATTGAGCCTCTACGGAGTAGCCCCCCAACAGATTGACGAAGCATCGGCAACCGCCCAAAAAAAAAAGCTCTCCGTCCAGTCCGGCCTTCCCACCTTGGCTGCTTCTTCACCAACCAGCGATAATTTATCAGTGCACTCCACCACCTGGTGCATTCTCAATCACGCCTGCCTCCAGACTTCAGCCGCCTTGAATTACTCCCCACCCCTTCTCTCTCATCCTCCTACGCTTCAACCCTCATCTCCTCCCAAAGCCGCTGGTCTTCGTCCTGGCCTTGTTTTTGATACCTGTTCCTTCTCGAAGCTCCTCCTCCTCGAGAACGACCCCGTTTGGCCAATTTCATTGTTGTCTCAGAACCATTATAATTATTCGCAACACCATTCGTCTTGTTTCCTCCCTCGACGACTTCATCTTGAGAGCTTTATTTCTATCCTACTTCTATCTCTTGCCAGCGGTTATTTGGAAAGAAGTTCTGCAACAGAATCTGTGCATAGTGTGATCAAGTCAGATGTTCTGAATCTGGTTTGTTATACACTTCCTGACGAAGCCCGCCGAGCTCACGATACGACAGAGATAGGTGCTTTCAACGGCTCATGACGGGCTGAAACTACCACGAATTCGTCTTCCTCTCCCCTCGTCCTCTCGATCGAACTCTACACATTTTCTTCACCACCGAACTTCCTACCATCACAGCCACCATGACGGAGTCGTCGGGAGCCAACGGCGCCAATGGCCGCACGGTGCCAGCCCCTAACGGAAAAGCTTCTTACGCCGAGAAGCACAGCATCGCAGACCACTTCATTGGAGGCAACAGACTGGCCAATGCGCCTCCTAGCAAAGTAAAAGACTTTGTTGCCCAACATGACGGCCACACTGTCATTACAAACGTAAGTTCTTACTCGGAAGAATTAGGAGGGAGGGGGAGAATCAGAGCTTGGGCGGGCGATTTTGCAAGAGGTCGCGATGCCCCTTGTTCAGGCCCCTACCAAAACACAAATTCAGACTTTCCGAGGTTCAAGGCTCCTCTGGCACAAATCATGGGGATCTATTCTCTTCAGACGCACTTGGGAAATCTGCGAATACTGACTGAGCGGTCCGGTTCAATAGGTTTTGATTGCCAACAACGGTATCGCTGCCGTCAAGGAAATCCGTTCGGTCAGAAAATGGGCCTACGAAACTTTCGGCGACGAAAGGGCTATTCACTTCACCGTGATGGCTACACCCGAAGACTTGCAAGCCAATGCAGACTACATTCGAATGGCTGACCACTATGTCGAAGTTCCCGGCGGTACCAACAACCATAACTATGCCAACGTTGAGCTGATTGTCGACATTGCAGAGCGCATGAACGTCCACGCTGTTTGGGCTGGCTGGGGTCATGCCTCCGAGAACCCCAAATTGCCAGAGTCATTGGCTGCCTCGCCTAACAAGATCGTCTTCATTGGCCCCCCCGGCTCTGCCATGCGATCACTCGGTGACAAGATCTCCTCCACAATTGTCGCACAGCACGCCTCGGTGCCCTGTATTCCCTGGTCGGGAACTGGCGTTGACGAGGTTGAAATCGACGACAAGGGTATCGTTACAGTCACCGATGATGTTTACTCAAAGGGTTGTATCACCTCATGGCAAGAGGGTCTGCAGAAGGCCAAGGATATTGGCTTTCCTGTTATGATCAAAGCTTCTGAGGGTGGTGGTGGCAAGGGTATCCGGAAGGCCGTGGGCGAAGAAGGGTTCGAAGCGCTGTACAAAGCGGCAGCTAGCGAGATTCCTGGATCTCCCATCTTCATCATGAAGCTGGCTGGAAATGCCAGGCATTTGGAAGTCCAGCTACTCGCTGATCAGTATGGCAACAACATTTCGCTCTTTGGTAGAGATTGCTCTGTTCAACGACGTCATCAAAAGATTATCGAGGAAGCTCCCGTCACGATCGCGAAGCCTGACACTTTCAGAGCCATGGAGAATGCTGCTGTCCGTTTGGGCAAGCTCGTTGGTTACGTGTCTGCCGGAACTGTGGAATACTTGTATTCACATGCTGACGACAAGTTCTATTTCCTTGAGTTGAACCCTCGTCTGCAGGTCGAGCATCCTACCACTGAGATGGTCAGCGGTGTTAATTTGCCCGCTGCCCAGCTTCAAATTGCCATGGGAATGCCTCTCCACCGTATTCGAGATATCCGAGTCCTCTATGGTGTCGACCCCCGAACGTCTGGCGAGATCGACTTTGAATTCAAGACTGAGGGTACCTCAGAGACACAGCGACGACCCACGCCGACCGGTCACACAACCGCATGTCGTATCACGTCTGAGGACCCTGGTGAAGGCTTCAAACCTTCGAATGGTGTCATGCACGAACTGAACTTCCGAAGTAGTTCCAATGTCTGGGGTTACTTCTCTGTGGGTACTCAAGGTGGCATTCACAGTTACTCTGACAGTCAATTTGGTCACATTTTTGCATACGGCGAGAATCGACAGGCATCCCGAAAGCACATGGTCGTGGCCCTCAAAGAACTCAGCATTCGTGGCGATTTCAAAACTACTGTGGAATATCTCATCAAATTGCTCGAGACCGAAGCTTTTGAGGACAACACCATTTCCACAGGCTGGCTTGATGATCTCATCTCCAAGCGTCTCACTGCGGAGCGACCTGACACCATGCTGGCTGTGGTGTGTGGTGCCATCACCAAAGCCCACATTGCCAGTGAAACTTGTATCGCAGAATATCGCGGCGGTCTCGAGAAGGGTCAAGTCCCTTCCAAGGACATCCTCAAAACAGTCTTCACCATCGACTTTATTTACGAAGGCTTCCGATACAAGTTTACGGCCACGCGTGCTAGCGCCGATAGCTACCATCTTTTTATCAATGGTTCCAAGTGCACTGTTGGCGTTCGTGCTCTCAGCGACGGTGGTTTGCTAATCCTCCTCGACGGTCACAGTCACAATGTCTACTGGAAGGAAGAAGTTGGCGCTACACGCCTGTCTGTTGACAGCAAGACCTGCCTGCTTGAACAAGAGAATGACCCTACTCAGTTGAGAACCCCCAGTCCTGGAAAGCTGGTCCAGTACGCCGTTGAGAACGGTGCGCACGTCAAGGCTGGCCAGACTTATGCCGAAGTTGAGGTCATGAAGATGTACATGCCTCTTGTTGCTCAAGAAGACGGAATTGTGCAGCTTATCAAGCAGCCTGGAGCCACTCTAGAGGCCGGTGACATTTTGGGCATTCTCGCCCTCGACGACCCCAGCCGCGTCAAGCAAGCTCAGGCTTTTGTTGACAAACTTCCTCCCTACGGTGACGCCGTCGTTTTTGGTTCGAAGCCTGCGCAGCGCTTCTCTGTGCTGCGCTCCATTATGCACAACATTCTCAATGGCTTCGACAACTCCGTCATCATGGCGTCTGCTCTCAAAGAGCTGATTGAGGTGCTTCGAAATCCAGAGCTTCCCTACAGCGAGTGGAATGCTCAATTCTCGGCCCTCCACGCGCGCATGCCTCAAAAGCTAGATGCCCAGTTCGCTCAGATTGTCGAGCGCGCCAAATCTCGCCATGCCGAGTTCCCTGCCAAAGCTTTGCAGAGAGCCTTTGCCAAGTTCCTCGAGGAAAGCGTTTCAAGAAACGATGCCGAGACTCTGAAGACTACTCTCGCTCCTCTTGCAGAAGTATTAGATGTCTATGCTGAGGGCTCCAAAGTCCACGAACTCAACTTCATCCGGTCTTTACTGGACACGTACTGGGAGGTCGAGAGAATGTTCCTTACACAGGCTCAGGAAGACAGCATCATCCTCAAGCTCCGTGACCAAAATAAGGACAACCTTGGCAAGGTTGTTCAAACAGCTCTCTCTCACAGCCGCGTTGGTGCCAAGAGCTCTCTCATCTTGGCCATCCTTGATGAGTATCGCCCCAACAAGCCCAATGTTGGCAACATCAGCAAATACCTGCGTGATTCGCTTCGCAAACTGACGGATCTCTCCTCTCGCGCCACTTCCAAGGTGTCACTCAAGGCTCGTGAGATCATGATTCAGTGCTCCCTTCCTTCTTTGGAAGAGCGTACTGCCCAGTTGGAGCACATTCTGCGCTCATCTGTCATCGAATCGCGATATGGTGAGAGCGGCTGGGATCACCGGGAGCCCAACTTGGATATCATCAAAGAAGTCGTTGACTCCAAATACACCGTCTTTGATGTGCTTCCGCTCTTTTTCAGTCATGAGGACCGTTGGGTCGGCATAGCCGCCTTGGAGATCTACGTCCGTCGTGCCTACCGTGCTTACATTTTGAAGCAGATTGACTACCATACCGATGAGACCGGCTCGCCTCAATTTGTCTCGTGGGATTTCCAGCTCCGTAAGATTGGACAGTCTGAATTCGGTCTGCCTCTTCATTCAGCTGCTACTTCTACTCCCGGAACTCCCGGCATGTCCTCCGAGCTCAACTTCAAGCGTATCTACTCGATTAGCGATATGTCATACTTGAACAGCAAATGGGACGAGGAAGCTACGCGTAAGGGTATCATTGTGCCCTGCAAGTACCTCGACGAAGCGGAAGAGCTGCTTCAGAAAGCCTTGGAGACCTTGTCATTCCACAACAAGCAAAACAACCAACACAACGCCACTGCCGTTCTCAACGATTTGAGTGAGAGGCGCAAGCCTTTGGCTGCGATCAAAAAAGATGCCAAACAAGATGAGGAGCTCTCTGCCGTCATCAACGTCGGCGTCCGAGATGCCGAGAGCTACGATGACAAGGAACTCATGGACCGTATGCTGCCCATTGTTGCTCAGTTCCGGGGCGAGCTGTTGGCTCGTGGCGTCCGACGACTGACATTCGTATGCGGGCACGGTGACGGGTCCTACCCTGGCTACTACACATTCCGTGGTCCCAAGTACCTCGAAGATGACAGCATTCGTCACATTGAACCTGCTTTGGCCTTCCAGCTTGAGTTAGGACGTCTTGCCAAATTTCACATTAAGCCTGTATTCACGGAGAATAAAAACATTCACGTGTACGAGGCTATTGGCAAGGCTGTTGACACCGACAAGCGATACTTTACGCGCGCCGTCATCCGACCGGGCCGCCTTCGCGATGAGATCCCTACGGCAGAGTACCTCATTTCCGAGGCTGATCGTGTCATCAACGACATTTTCGATGCTCTGGAGATTATTGGTAACAACTCTTCCGATCTTAATCATATCTTCATGAACTTTACTCCGGTGTTCCAGCTCGACCCTCGAGCTGTCGAGGAGAGTCTCCAGGGCTTCTTGGACCGGTTTGGTGCTAGGGCTTGGCGTTTGCGTGTTGCTCAGGTCGAGATTCGTATTATTTGCACGGACCCCAAGACGAGCACCCCCTACCCCCTCCGCGTTGTTATCACCAACACCTCTGGCTACGTGGTCGACGTTGACATGTACGCGGAACGTAAGTCGGAGAAGGGTGAGTGGGTGTTTCACAGCATTGGTGGCACTAGCGAGAAAGGTTCCATGCACTTGCTGCCCGTCAACTGTCCCTATGCCACCAAGAACGCTCTTCAACCCAAGCGATACAAGGCCCACCTCATGGGAACCCAGTATGTTTACGATTTCCCCGAGCTCTTCCGGCAGGCCATACAGAACAGCTGGACCAAGGCAGTCAAGGACCAGCCGGCTCTGTCTTCGCAGCAGCCCAAGGTCGGAGATTGCGTCACCTTTACCGAGCTTGTCCTCGATGACAAGGATAGTCTCCAAGAAGTCAACCGTGAGCCTGGTACCAATGCTTGCGGCATGGTTGGTTGGATCTTCAAGGCGCGCACCCCCGAGTACCCCAGCGGTCGCCGGTTCATCGTTGTCGCCAATGACATCACGTACAAGATTGGGTCTTTTGGTCCCAAGGAAGACAACTTCTTTCACAAGTGCACTGAGCTTGCTCGCAAGCTTGGCATCCCTCGAATTTACCTCTCTGCCAACTCTGGCGCTCGTCTCGGTCTTGCCGATGAGCTGATGCCATTCTTCAAAGTCGCGTGGAACAACCCTGCCAAGCAAGATGCCGGTTTCCGTTACCTGTACCTGGATGAGAAGGCAAAGGCGAACTTCAAGGATGAAGTCATCACCGAAGAAGTCACCGAGGATGGTGAGAAGCGCCACAGGATTGTCACTATTGTCGGCCGCGAAGATGGCCTCGGTGTTGAGTGTCTCCGAGGGTCTGGTCTAATTGCCGGTGCCACGAGCAGAGCTTACAATGACATTTTCACTGTGACATTGGTCACCTGCCGTTCAGTCGGTAAGTACAAAAATATACACGCTTTTCCCCAGATAAATGCCTTTTTTCCACGAATCTAACAAATTTTTAGGTATTGGTGCCTACCTGGTTCGCCTTGGTCAGCGTGCTGTCCAGATTGAAGGCCAGCCCATCATCTTGACCGGTGCACCCGCTTTGAACAATCTGCTTGGTCGTGAGGTATACACTTCCAATTTGCAACTTGGTGGTACTCAAATCATGTACCGCAATGGTGTATCTCACATGACTGCGAATGATGACTTTGCTGGTGTTTCGCGCATCGTTGAGTGGATGTCCTTCGTCCCAGAGAAGCGCAACGGCCCAGTTCCCGTCAGCCCCAGTTCAGACTCATGGGACCGCGACGTGATGTACAGCCCACCCCAGAAGCAGCCATTTGATGTGCGATGGATGATTTCTGGTAAGCACAGTGACGATGGCAGCTTCCAGGGCGGTTTGTTCGACAAGGACTCCTTCGTGGAGACGCTTGGCGGATGGGCCCGCACTGTTGTTGTCGGACGTGCTCGTCTTGGTGGCATCCCCATGGGAGTTATTGCTGTCGAAACTCGCTCCGTCGAGAACATTACTCCCGCCGATCCCGCCAACCCTGACTCCATTGAGCAAGTCAGCAACGAGGCTGGCGGTGTCTGGTACCCCAACTCTGCCTTCAAGACCGCGCAGGCCATCAACGACTTCAACAATGGTGAGCAATTGCCATTGATGATCCTGGCCAACTGGAGAGGCTTCTCCGGTGGTCAGCGCGACATGTACAACGAAGTTCTCAAGTACGGTTCATTCATTGTCGATGCCCTCGTCAAGTTTGAACAGCCAATCTTCGTTTACATTCCACCATTTGGCGAGCTTCGTGGTGGATCTTGGGTTGTGGTCGATCCTACCATTAACCCCATTGCCATGGAAATGTATGCCGATGTAGAGGCCCGTGGAGGTGTTCTGGAACCTGAGGGTATCATTGGTATCAAATACCGCAAGGAGAAGCAGCTGGAGACGATGGCCCGCATGGACCCGACATATGCGGACCTGAAGAAGCAGCTCGATAACAAGGACTTGACTCCAGAGCAGGCTGCTGAGATCAAGCAGAAAGTGACATCTCGTGAAAAGGAACTGCTTCCTGTGTACGCTCAGATTGCTGTGCAATTCGCCGATTTGCATGATCGCGCTGGACGCATGAAGGCGAAAGGTGCCATTCGCGACTCACTGGAGTGGATCAACTCACGTCGGCACTTCTACTGGCGCTTGCGTCGTCGTCTCAACGAGGAGTATATCCTTCGCCGCATGGCTACGAGCGTGCTGTCGTCGTCGTCGTCGTCGTCTAGTGACTCCAACTCGGCCAAGGCTACCGATGTGCGCGCCCGCAACTTGCAGCTGCTCCAGAGCTGGTCTGGTCTTAGCGGATTTGATACCAAGGACAGAGAAGTTGCTGAATGGTACGAGACGGACAGAAAAGCAATCGGAGAGAAGGTTGACGCCCTCAAGGCTGAGAACCTTGCTCTGGAGGTGGCCGAAGTCGTCCGTGGCCAAAAGGCTGCTGGCTGGAAGGGCGTCCGAGAGGTACTGAGAGTCATGCCCGTTGAGGAGCGGGATGCAATTCTCAAGTACCTGAAGGAATAAGCCGGCCGACCAACTCAAGCCACGAAGGAGGAAAAGAAGAAGAATGAAAGCTCAAGATAGGACAAGGGGGTATAATGTTTGGAGGAGCATTCTATCCCGGATTCTCACGCATGCGTTGTGCAATGGTTGTTTGGTCAAAGTACATGTACACACAAAAAGGGCACTGTAGAATCATCTGGCGTTGGGCAGCGTTGCCCCTACATTAATTAGAATTATGCTGTACAGTTATGAATAATGTACAAATATTTTCAACAACTCGGACGCCGCCTTTCATTTTTTTTTTTCATCATTTGCTTCGTCGTGAGAAGCTCTCATTGTACAAGTCTCGTAGTGCCTGTCGGTGATAGTTTCCCCGTAAAGCGCGCTCACTGCTTGACATCGTACAGGACCCTGTCTATTGCAAACAAGTTTTGTGGTGGACGAATGGCTCTTGCCCATGCTTTCCATGTCTTTGTATTATCGCATCTTCTTCCCACTTCCCCTTGCCCCTCGGGTGCCATCCTACTCAGACACCCTCGTATTCAGCTGCACCCCGTGCCAGCCCTTCATGACGTCCCCCAGCGCGGCATTCACCATCCTCTGCTGCTTCAGCATGGTAGCCCCCTTGAAGGCCGGGCTCGCGATGTCAATGGCGTACATGCTGCCGCAGCCGCCTGATACGTCGCGGACCAGGAGCTCCGTTGGGCGGAGCTTTCGGCGGAGGAGGTCGGCGATGGACTGCTCGGCCGTCGACATGGAGGGCTCCTCGGGCGTTTGGGAGTAGAAGCGGGGGTGGGCTGCTCGTTGGGTTGTTTGGACGGGAGCCGGGCGTCTCGGAGGGGGTTGTTTGGGGGGGATGCGTCGGGGGGGGATGCCGGGGGTGCGGACGAGGCGCGTTGCTGCGCGGCAGGAGGGGCAGATCATTTGGGTGATGGGGAGATGGGTTGATGGTTTTGGCGATTTTTGATTTTCCTCGGGGGGGGGAGAGAACGGGGCGAGGCGAATGGGGGATTATGGTGATGGGCGTGATGATGATGGGGTTGGGTTGGTTGGTTTGGTTTGCTTTTGGGATGGGGATGGGGATGGGGGGTTTGTTGAAGGGTTTAGTGGGGCCGTGGATTTGCCGGGTTAATGAGGGGGTGCGTACTTTGTTAGTTGGGTTGGGAATGTTATGGGCGAGGCAGAGAGGAATGTGTTTTGGGAAGGAAGATGGGAGAAACTTATGGACAGCGATGGCGTTGGTGGACTGTACTTGCTTGATGCTTGTCGTTTGTGAAGTTTGCTCCGAAGTTGCTTCGAGTTGGGGGTGTTGTTACATTCTGGGGACGCCTACCCTGTACGGAACAGAAGATCGAGAGTACAGTACGCCAAAGACACCCACGAGATGCCATGTGCACGACATCTGCCGGGCTCTCGAGACATTGGAAAGGATGGCTAGCCCCGTCCAATGAAGAAGAACGGTTTCTCCTCGTGGCAGATTTTTTTTTTCTTTTTTTGAGAACGTGGAGGGTCAGTTGTGTGCCCTGATGTTTTGTACTTGCTGCGGCTCATCGTCATCATCCGCACAAGAGTTCCGAGATAAGATCAGGGGGGGGGCCGGGGGGAGGCATTTGTCTACGGAGGACTCCGTACGGACTTGCTCCGTTCAGCGACCGAAGGCAGGTTTTGTGTGGGCGAAGAAGGTGAAGGTGTTGGCCGTCGGGAGGATTTGGTTCCTTAATCTGTAAGTTAAGCCAGGGGTTGTTCCTGGGCTGAGACGGGAAGGTTGGCGTACAGTTTCCCCACCGAACGTGTCGAATCTGAAATTTGTACGGACTAGCCAGAACCGGAAAGGGTACCGGCAGACCTTACCTCCAAGGGTTCGATACCATTCAATGTGTTGCTGTTCATGTGGCCTCCCGCAAAAACAAAAGTTTGCCTTCGATTTTCGCGTCATCATCACGATGGACACATCAAAACAGAATCTACTATTTATTATTCCTTTAGATGGCATGATCCATAGATAGCCGCGAATTCAAGTATCTCTTTTCGTGCTCTGCCAAGGCAACTTTTTCACTTTTGCGTGCGGAGCGGACCGAAAGTGACTCATGCTTGATTTAGCTACATGATCCATGATCCGTACGGAGTACTCCGTAGATAGATCCAGTTGGGAATCTACACAAAGCCAGGGTCAAGGGTGCCCTGAAGAGTCCACTTGTTGGAGATGCGAGATGAGATTGCTCCGTACGGACCTACTCCGTAGGATTTGCGTGATTAAATCAGAATGTGACGTCGGTTCCAACTTGGCCCAAATAAGCCCGAGGCCAAGACGGAGCGACCCGGCAGGAAGTGGCAGGAAGTGCCGCCACACAGACAACAGACAACAGACAACAGACAACAGACAACAGACAACAGACAACAGACAACGGCCCCTGGTGCCTGCCGTTGCCGTTGCCGTTGCCGTTGCCGTCGACTTGGCATTGAGCCAGATATGCCGGGTACGCCCGTGTCTGTCTGGCAGCACTTCTTGCCACTTCCTGCCGGGTCGCTCGTCTTGGCAACCGCGCGTGATCTTGACTCCGTCCTTCCTTCTTCCTGGTCCTTGGCCAAGGGATGGAATGGTCAGGCAATGCACGCATGCGAATCGACTAATGAGTGGTGCGGCCAATCGAAGGGCTTCCTCTAATCAGTTCTTCATATGTCCATGTACTCCGTAGGCACAGCCTCTTCCCCGTCCATCTCGTATCTTTGCACGTGGAAAAAGATATATAGATATGTCAACTCGCGTCTTGGTTTCCAGACAATGCTAAGAGTGCTCTGGAAACTGTTCTCCTCAATCAGTCCCGGGGACCTTTGAATCCGACTGAATCTCCCCCATCTGCAGAATCTGGCGTGCGCTCCAAAGCACAATGGTACGACTACGCACTTCTTTCGTTGCGTCGCTGCTGGCGGCAGTAGCCTCAACGCTGGCAGCCGACCCGAATGAAAAGGGCGCCAATACTGTCGTTCCCGGCGCTTACATCTTTGAGCTCGCAGATGGCCAGGTAAGCTGCTACTCATGATGACATGTTTGAATTTGCCGCCTCTCAACTCCCAAGGGCTGAGAAGTGGCCGAATCCAAGTCAACGACTGCAATCTCACACAATCTCTCTCTCCCCTTAGGATGCGGCTGCGTTGGAGAAGGCGGTTGGCAAAGATGGCAAAACTCGGATGAGGCTCGACTTTGATCTCTTCAAAGCGGTTTCTGTCCAATTGCACAATGTGGACAAGGCCAAGGAGACGGCGACCAAACTGGCAGCTTTGCCCCAGGTCAAGTCGGTGTATCCAGTCACGCTTTACAAGAGGCCAAACCCCAAGATTGAGTGGATTGCGCAGGAGGGTAGCACCATGCAAAAGGCCGCTCTCGCATCCAGAGCGGATGGGCCGGACAGGCCGGAGGGGCCGGATTGGGCGCATGCTGATACTGATACATATTCTCCTCACGTCATGACCCAGGTTGACAAGCTCAGAGCCAAGGGCATTACTGGCAAGAGGGTCAAAATTGCCCTCGTTGACACTGGTGTAAGTAACTTACTCAGGCGTAAGGAGGAACGCCAAACTGCCGAATGACTGAGTTCGATTTGTTGGTTTGGTTGGGTGAAGTAGAGCGTTGATTGACTTTCCTGTCTCAGATCGACTACGGGCACCCTGCCCTCGGTACTTGTTTCGGAGATGGCTGTCTTGTCTCCTTCGGAGCCGACTTGGTCGGCGATGACTTCAATGGCCTCAACACCCCTCATCCCGACAACGACCCAAAGGACTGCAGCGGCCACGGAACTCACGTCGCTGGCATCATTGCCGCCCAGAATAACACCCATGGGTTTACCGGCACTGCCCCCGATGCCACCCTGGGTATCTACCGTGTTTTCGGCTGCACGGGCGAGTCCACAAACGAGATCTTGATCGCCGCTTTTAACATGGCTTACCAGGACGGCGCCAATATCATCACAGCCTCCATTGGTAGCTCGAGTGGCTGGTCTGAGGATCCTTGGGCCGAAGCAGTTTCCCGCATTGTTCAAAAGGGCGTCCCCTGCGTACTCTCTGCTGGCAACGACGGTGACCAGGGTATCTTCTATGCCAGCGCTGCCGCCGACGGTCACCGTGTTGCCGCCGTCGCCGCCTTCGACAACGTGCAGACACCCACCGTCTATTCCAATGCCAAGTATGAGATCGATGACGGCCCAGACAAAGCTTTTGGCTACCTTGCCTCGAAGCCCGCCAACTGGGACGGTGTAACCCTCCCCGCCTGGGCCAATAAGCTCGATCCCACGGTAGCCAACGATGGCTGTCAACCATTCCCTGCCAACACTCCAGACCTGAGCAAGTACATTGTCTTGATCCGTCGTGGAGGTTGCGACTTTGACCAAAAGGTAGGCAATGCCATCGCCAAGGGTGCCAAGAATGTCATCGTCTACAACAATGCCGCCGGCGCCGTTGCCATGGACCTTAATGCTCTTCGACCGGGCTCTCTCAATGCTGCCTCCATGATAGATGCGGATACCGGGGCAACCTTCATCAAGGCTCTCAAGGAGGGAAAGAAGCTCACTTTGAAAATGGTCAGCCCGGGCAAGACCGGCTCGACTCTCAGAACGTTCAAAAATACCGCTACTGGCGGTGCCCTCAGCAGCACTACCAGCTGGGGCCCGACGTGGGAAATGGACCTGAAGCCTCAATTTGGTGCCGTTGGTGGCAACATCCTCTCCACCTATCCCGTTGCCCTTGGTAGCTACGCGGCCATGTCCGGCACGTCCATGGCTTGTCCCCAAGTCGCCGGTATCATGGCCTTGATTCACCAAGTCCGCGGCACTTATGATCCCGAGCTGATCCAGAACCTGCTCTCTGGCAACTCGAACCCTCAACTCTTCAACGACGGATCCAAGTTCTACGATTTTCTTGCCCCCGTCCCGCAACAAGGCGCTGGTCTTATCCAGGCCTACGACGCTGCCTATGCCACCACTGTTCTCTCACCATCTGGCTTGTCCTTCAACGACACCGACCACTTTGCCAAGCGCCTCGAATTCAAGCTGAAGAACACGGACAAGAAGAGGGCGACGTACCGTATCACTCACGTTCCCACCATCACCATGTACACCTTAGCCAAGGGCTCCATCTATGCGCAGGAATTCCCTAATGATCATGTTGACGCTGCCGCCACGCTCAAGTTCAGCAAGACCAGCATCACCCTCCGTGGTGGCGAGACCGAGACCGTCACGGTTTCTGCCACCCCACCCGAGGGCTTAGATGCCAAACGTCTCGCTTTGTGGTCTGGCTACATTGTCATCAACGGGACGGACGGGGCTTCCCTGTCTCTGCCGTACCAGGGCCTCACCGGCTCCCTGCGCGATTCGACAGTTCTGGGTCCCTCGGACACGTGGATCTCCAAGTCGATCGACGAGAAAGCCCGGAAAGTGCCCCCCAACTCGGTATTTGTCATTCCCGGACCTGGAAACGCCGGAGTAAATGATATCCTGCCCGTGCTCTCCGCCAACCTCGCTCTCGGATCCATCAAGGTACGCGCCGACATTGTCCCTCTGATCCCCTGCCGGCCCAACGACATGATCCCCTGCCCGCACAAGGACATGATGACCGAGCTCTGGGGCGTCAAGACTATCGGCCAGCCGTACCGATTTCCTGCTCAGTGGAGCTCTCGTGGCGTGAACAAATGGCCCTGGGACGGCCGTCTCGACTCCGGCAAGTATGCTCCACCAGGCAAATACCAGTTCGTCGTGCGTGCTCTTCGCATCTTTGGCGATGAGAGGAAGAAGGAGGACTGGGATGTTAGCACATCACCTGCACTGACCATTGTATACCAGTGAGCCAAGGTCAATGTGTATCGGCGGAAAAAACTATGATTTCGCATCGCCGCCTTTGACACACTTGCTCGGGCACTACACGGGCACTGCTCAGGGCTGGCAAAAGATGGCTCACTAAGCATCTCCTGAGCAAAGCCACTTGAACCTGAGCTGGCGCTCGTTCCTATGCAATTATGCGAGGCAGGCGGAAATAAAGAATAGTATATATAATAAATGCTAAAGGTGTGCCTTGGTTCTAAGGCTTAGTGTTAGTTGGTGAAAAGGGCTATAAGATTATGTTGTGCCCTGTCTTGAGCTCCCGCAAACTTGACCTATTCTATTAGCTATAATGTCTTGAAAATACTAAAGATGAGAAAAACTTGGAAATTTGACAGGCTATATAAGCAGGCGTTGCACAATAGCATGCGTGCGGATGCGTTACATATTAGCTTAGCCAAGGTTTATTTTGATATTCAGTATCTCATTCTCGAACAACCTCGATGCTGGGTTTCCCACGTGGGTTTCCCAACATGTGAATGCAAATGCAGGGGTTCTTTTCATGCTTACATTACACATGCAATATGTAGATTCGTTAACAACTTACGATTGATTCTCATCGCAGGAATCCAGCATTTACATCACGTGACCGTGTGCGATGCATGCAACGCACCTGAAAAAGCTTTCATGCTTTGGAAACTTTCTGCCCATGACAATCGCAGTCGAAGCGTTGCCATTTGATATTTTGCCGACACGGTCTCCTTCGCCTGGCATATTCTGCTATGATGAATAGGCCTACTGTTGTAGAGAACGTTGCCGACACAAATAGCGCTGGTGCTGAGCGCATCGTTCGCGATGTTGACTTTCCAGCCATGCAAAGTGGTCCGTTGTACGGATTACGCGCGTCATGTTTCCCAAAGCTGCGTCCTTGTCGAGCAAATTGCGAGACGAGCGCGAACGGGCGTTGAGCAGTGTGGGCCGGGTTTGTCGTAAGGTGCCTGGCTGCGCGGACCTGGCGGTGCTCATTCATCGATGGAAAGCGACGCCGAAGTGCTCTGGAATCTAATCGATGTTTTGGAAATCGACCCGACACGCGACATGTACGGAAACTGTTGCCCAATGAGGTTGGTCTCTCTGCGCAAGATGACTTGCCGATCCTCATGGATTGCTTTCTTGAGGTGAAAGGATAGGATGGCATCCGCTGCGGCAGGCAGGCGGCAATTGCTCTACACCCCGTTATGCCACGTGCGTGTGGATAGCCTACACCCACTGTAGATAGCTGAATTCATTGTCATCACTTGCCACACCGTCCCACAGCTTTCACCCAGCCAATCCGAGCTCACCACGGAGTCACCAGGCAGCCAATGAACATCTCAGGGCGGTCCATCCGTCTATCCACAGCTTCAGGCAGCAGCATTCTTCTGGGACAGACAATGCGACGCAATATACATGTACGTCCGTACGCAATGCGACGTCGTCACCCATTTGCTTCCCCCCCTCCCATCACAAGGCAACCAGATAACGCTTCCAGGTGGGAGGGAGCGTTGCGAATTCGACCTGAATGCAGAAGAAGGGCTCCTTCCTCGCAGACCAGACTTTCTGCAGAGTCCGGACTCTTGCCATTCCTCCCCTCTCGGCCCCCAATCTCGTCTTGTCGGCTGCATCCGAGTTCAACTTGTCGACGTTGGACTGAGACCTTGGCAACAAACCTTGCTGGCTTGCATTTCGCCACATGCTCGCTAGGAATCTATCCTCGACAGTATAGGTACGGGCCATGAGCTCATCGTGAGGAGTAGGTTGGAACGCAGAGCTTACGATCGTCGCTCATCTTCTTTTCTCTCCATCAGTGAGGTGAAAGGCGTTTTGTCCATTGCCGCGCCATAACCTTGAAACACTACAAAAAAAAAGAGAAAAAAAAAAGAATCTCTTAGCAATGTCCTCCTTCATACCTATGGGCGGCTTCCAGTTGCCCTTTCAACGCCGGCTTAGTCGCCTTTACAACGACACAAAAAAGTCGAGTGACTTCGTCAAGGAGCCTGTTCAGCATGCAGAGGATCCGGAAATGAAGGCGCTTCATCGCAAGCTCCGCATTCAGAAAGATCGCCTTGTCAGCTGGGGCCTGGAATGGTCGGATTCGAATCAATCTGTTGAGATTGATGAATCTCTTTCCAGGGCTGGCCTGAGTGAGGTTGTTGGTAGCATCATGTCGACCATCAAAGACATTTTAGCCGAGGCGGAACCATTGTGGCAAAGCTCCATGCATTCGGTGGCGAGCAGGCCCTCTCCAGATCGAAAACTGCCGCTGGTACGGTGGGATAAGGGTCGGTTCGAAGATCTTGTTCGAGACCTGACAGCCTCGATTGAAACGCTGTACGACTTGTCCCGTACACGGTCGTCGGCTTCTCTTCCCCGGCGGATGTCAAAGACGACGTACAAGTCTTCTGGCACGGAGGAATTCAGGCCCTTTGAGTCAAGTCGCATGCAGACACCACAGCAGATCGGCCCGCAAACATTGACGCATTTACGGCCAAAACAGCCAGGGAACGCAGACATTCCACCCAGAGAAGTTGTCTTCATGAGCAAGATGGCATACTCTGAGCTGACCCAAGGTACCACAAGCAAAGAACCTTGGGCACCTCTTTTGCTTGAATATGCCACTATCTCCTCTGTATACTCCGGCACTGGAATTATGCCTCCCATGTCTCGATTTGAGAGATTATCTTCGGGCCTTCAGCAAGATCCTCAACGTGCGCCGGGAACTTGGACCGGACTTCCTCGTCTGCTGGGATACTTTGAGGATCTTGAGAACTCTCGAATCGGTCTCGTCTACAGATTCCCCCCTTCCTTCAACGCCGTTTCGTTTGAGCGACTGACCAAGAATCCTCTCTACAATCTGCCTACCTTGAGCGACCTACTCACGCGGCAAGCAGAGCCACCCCTTGAGGCAAAGTTCAGACTGGCATACAATTTGACCAACACTGTCTTCGATATGCACGCAAGAGGCTTCACGCACGGAAACCTGGCCGACAAGAATGTTTCATTTTGCGACATGACCACGAGCGGACCTGGCACCGACGATGCGCCCGTTGACATTCGGCGCCCGCTTGTATCTTCATTTGACTTGTTTGCCGAGGAAAGGTCCCCACCTCAAGCAACTCCGTGGCGCCATCCTCTAGATCCACGTGGCTCACGGCGCCCTCCCAGCCAAGCCGCCGATGAGCGCGTTCTAGAGCTGTATTCACTGGCGATGGTGTTGCTCTCCATTGGTTTGTGGACGAAACTTGAAAACCTGCTCCCTGATCCAGCCTCGACCATTATCCCAGCATCCGCTCTGGATCAACTGTTGACAAAGTGCGGCACTCTATACGTGAAGGCTGTTCGAGCCTGCTGGCATGCCGTGGACGATGAAATGAGTGGGGGGGAAGCACGCGGGGAAAGTCTGCTGTCGGCGGTACAAATGCAAACCAGCCGATTCCTGGAAACATGCTGCATCTTGGACGGCGTTAGTGGTCTCGAGCAGCGTCTAGCTCAAGAATTGCATGAAACGCCAACAATCCAAGAGCATTTCGAATCGACAAAGGATGTGAAAAGTCCATCAGGTTTCCCCGCCGACAAAAAGTCACGACTGACGCATGCTGATGCTCCTCCGAAGCAGTCGTTCAGTCGTGATGCAGAAAAGGCTCCAGCCGAAGGTACTGAGCTGGCATCTACACCGAACTGGGGTTTTTTTTCTTCTTTTTTTTCAAGTCATGCTAACGGATTCACATCACAGTCCAACATCAAGGCACACAGGAACGCGCGCCTCCCACCTGATGTTCCTGATGTACACGGCAAACTAAAGATGAGGCTCTATCCTCATGTGCCGATTCCACCGGACGTCGTTGACAAGTGGAATACCATCTTGATGCCGCAAGTCAACCAGGCTCTTCGACACTTTTATCGGAAGCATCTAGAGTCTGTTGAAATTTCCCTGGAATCCGTTGGACCGAGCCCTCAAGCGACGAAACCTACCGTTGTGGTAGTATGTACCTCTGTGGGCAAAGTTCGAGCAATTCTCAAGAAGCGACTGGGCGAGCTCTTCGATGACACCACAGGATTTGCCCTCAAAGTGTGTCGTGGCCATGTACTTCGATCTCGTCGTTACTCTAAATCCGTCTTGACGCGATCCATGGCCCGTGCAAGTAAACCTGGCATCGAGGATGATGCCGAAATTGAGGCCGTGAACCCCGAGTATCAAGCGTATCCCGGAAATGGAGCGAGCATCGGTGCCTGGATCGGCGACCGCCATCTCCCCCCTGTCAGTTTTGGAGGCCTGGTCTTGGTTGATGACAAACCATATGGTATGACAGTCCACCATATGCTTGATGACCCAGACCGGGAGGCCGTACAGACGGAAACTCTTCGCAGTAGTGCTGTTCCTGACCATGAATGGTATGCCGAATTCATGGAGAGCAGTGCGGATGATGAGGAACCCGCATATGACTTGTCTGACGCGGAATCAGAGGCATACTCCGAGACAGACATCAGCAGCGACTATGATGATGACGACGATGAGTTCGAGCCTGGCGACATCCCAGGAATCGAGCCCGGTTGTGGTGATGGCTATATTGTCACACAGCCAGCTCTGGACGATGTTGAGGAAGGGTTTTATCCCTGTGCCGAGACGGAGGACGAAGACCATTTGGACACGTTCAGTTTGGGCGAGATGTATGCATCAAGTGGCTTACGTCGCAAGCAAGCCAATGGTCTGACGCACGAAGTCGACTGGGCATTGTTCGAGTTTGCGGACGGTCGGCTCCCAGAAGACAACTCGATCCCTCGTTGGGAGGCTGGCTTGTCGGGTCACAAAGCCAAGGCCAACCTGAGTGATGAGCTTGGCAAACTTCGGCCAACGAAAGTGGCACCGTCATCGTCTCTGCCAGGCTTAGAAGTTCAATGCGTTGCGCGCACGAGCGGCTTACAAACCGGCCAAATCCTTCCAACACTGACCAGTGTCAAGATCTATGGGCGCTGTTCATCAAGTCATGCCTACCAGATTACCGGTACACCCTCCGGCAATGATCACAAGGCAATGAGCAATCTACCCATGGGTGTTCCCGGAGACAGCGGCGCATGGGTCGTGGATCGCCGTCACGGCCAGCTATGTGGGCACGTGCTTGCCTGGAGTCAGCGCAAGCATGTTGCCTACATCTGTCCCATGGATGTGCTTTTGCTCGATGTGGCTCAGACACTGGGGGCATCTGAAGTTCGTCTCCCCGGGGGGGAGCCTGTAGTCATGTTGGGACATCCCAGCGAGAGCGTTCAGCGCGCCAAGCACCTGGTGAGCTCGGCATCAGATTTCGACGATGATCCAGGGCACTTGTCTGATGGCGAGGATGAGTATGAAGCCCCCGAGGTCGCTCCAGTAGCCAAGAGCACAAGGAAACCCGATGCGGAGGCGTCGCCTCCTCCGGGGCCCCCCCGAAGCATAATTAACCAAGGATCTTGTAGCCCGATGCGCTTGGAGACGTCGAGCGAGTTGCGCGGCCCGGCAAATCGATTAGAGGACCTCAACATTGGACGCACACAACGTACAGGGGTTGGTGGGTAATGAAAACTCCGCCACGACACTTATTCATGAGATCTCGGCTTGGAGCGTTATTCTGAGAGGTTTCAATATTTGCAATATTGGTAGCCATCCATCTTGTTGAGCATACATGCTCATTTGATCGCAGCTACATATGAAGGGTGCGCACTCCGTTTTTGGCCGTTCAGCCTAGCTGCGTGACACATGTTTCACTCGGAATACCCTGATTGGTCGTTTGCTCTAGGATATATATGATGGAAGCGCACAGATGGACAAAATTGATGATACTCAATCTCAATCTGTACGAAGAAGTGCTTTCTTCGAATATGATTACAGAATCAAGTGTGGGCTTCGGCTTCTTCTTGTTTACATAAAGTCGTCTTCCCAATCGGCATCGCGATTCTGATTGCTCGACGCAGCCATGACTTCATCCGCAAACATGTCGTCGTATGCATGGTCCTTTTGCCACTTCTTCTCTTTCCACTCGTGTGCCTGTCTCGCCTCGTCTTTTCTCTGCAAACGGTCAGCTGTACCCCATCCAAAGCAACGCCGTGTGTTTCCCGCCAACACACACACACACACACACACACACACACACACACACACACAACACACACGCACACACACTCCAATGTAGCTAGATGTGTGGGATGCAAAGTTGGTCGTGCCAGGGACGGGTATGCCACGCCATCTTACCCTCTGTTGCTGAGCAGCCAACTCATTCCTCCTCAGCGCCTTGATCCGATCGTCCTTGTCCTGCCTAAGATCCGGCTTCTTCTCCACCCTCGTCTTGTTAAGCCTGTTGACGACGGGGTTCTCCCGCGCCGGCACGAGCACGCGCTTGACCTTGCGGGGATCCTTGAACGAGACCTGCCCGACGTCCATGGAGCCGTCCTTGCGGAGGTTGGACCAGGGCGTGTAAATGACGGTCACGTTGTCCCTCTTGTTGCCCTCTATGGAGTTGGCCTTTGTCAGCTGCGCGAGGTCCGTGACGAGGTCTTCGGGGAGGGAGTCCCAGCTCTGGCCGTCTTGCATGCGGAGGTAGATGTGGGCGCTGGAGAGCTTGTCGACGTGGAACTGTTTCTTGTTTAGACATTGAAAGGATGGCTTTTATTAGCCTTTCTTTGTCTTTTTTTTTTTGTTTTTCGTCTTTGTTCTTCTTCTTAAGAGAATGAAGATTAAAAGAGTGGGAAATCATACCCAGATGTCTTCGTCCCAGCCATACTTTATGAGATCTTCGTCTGTGAAAGTTTTTTTTTCTTTAGTCGGAATTTGGAAATGGCCCTTGGTTTGGGGGGGGGGGGGTGCTCACTCTCGAACTTGTCCTTGCCTGCGTAGATGAGGCCGGGGGGGGAGACGGTCGAAGAGCTGAAGTAGTATACCATTTCTTTTATGGTGTATCTGCCCTTGGTTCTATGTGATTGCGATGCTGATCCATTTGTCCACTGGCCGGGTCGCTTCACAGACAGACTTTGGAGGTGGAAGGAATTGACTTGACGGATGGGGGCGAGAAAGTACTTGTGCGGTAACAGCTATGTGGGGATCCTTGGGTGAATTTACAGGGGAGGGGATGGGTCGGTGGTAGGTAGGTTTGTATGTGCTGCGTCGAACGCTGATTGGCTGCCTGCTTCGAGCCTTGGTCACAAATTCTGTTCACGGCGATGGAGCGAGGGAAGAAACTTGTGGGAAGGGGCCATTTTCCTGCGGTCTTGGAATCTGGATCCTACGGACGTACGGAGTACACGAGACATCACGAGCTATTGGCGGAAAAAATAAAAGACACTGTTTTGCGCAGCACTAGGGATTTCGAGTCGTCCAAGAAAGCTTCTTTGTTTGCTGCTGCTCCCTTTAAGGAGTGTGAAAACTTGAGACAAAGTAGAGGATTGGTCTGAAAGGCTTCACATGATCGCATACGAGGTTAAAAAGCGCAGTGACCGAGCGCAAAGACGGCGGAGTGTATGGACGAGCTGCTCTTCAATTAGGAACAGAGGCAAGCTCGACAAACAAGAGTCGTCATGGTCACGACATTTTCTGTGATTTGCCCCTCAGCCAAGGCCGATGCTGACATGCGTGCGTGGTGGGGAGGTGGATAATATTAATAACGGAGAAGGCGGAACGGGTACGTGTTCAATTGCAGCCACGTAATCCGTAATATAAAAAGGTTGGCCGATGGTTGACTGTTGACTGAGCTGTGGTGTGCGGCGGGCGTGTGCCCCCATCACCCTCGAACTGCTTTATCGATTGGTGGGTAGTTCGTAGGTAGGCTTGGAAGGGGAGAGAAAAAACAAAGGACCATGAAGAAGATGAATAATGCGTGCGGAATAATCCTGCCATCTTTCATCGCCATCGCCATCGCCGTCGACATGGGAATGACACCATGCCAATATGTCCTGGCCCAGCTGATAAGCTCGGCTGCATCCCCGCCATGCACCGGTGAGAAAAGAAAACGACGCCCGGTACAATTCGGCCGGTTCACGAGTTGGCCGACATGTCCGTGAATGTAAGCTGGAGCCTCCGCATCTGCAACCCCATCTGCGACCACGTCTGCATCGTCTTTTCCTTTTCCATCTTCAGCTCCGTCTGTACGTCTGTACATCTGCACCCATCCCGCTGCTCAGCCCTCGCCGACCCTGGCGTCAACCGGCCAGGAGACTGCATCTTGAACCGTCATAATCCGTACATGTACTCATCTTCTCTCTCGCAAAACTACCCCGCCCCTCTGTCGCTCTCCCCTTTTCCTCAGTCGTTTCCTCGGTCGTTTCCTCGGTCGCAGCCGCTGCAACTCCTCCTACAGCACCAGCAACGGCACCAGACATCATGGTCAGGGATTTCGAGGCTGTCCTCAAGGGCAAATACCCTGGCAAGGCCCATGCCAAGCGCGTCGTCGAACAAATCCGCAAATCCAAGCCAGATGCCAATGGTGTCATTTACCTCGAGGCTCGCTCGACCAAGCTGCTGGAAGACAGCGATTCTCCCGAGCATTTCAGACAGCGCCGATACTTTTACTACCTCACTGGTTGCAATGCTGCCGACTGCTCCATTGCATACGACATCCAATCCGGTAGATCGACTCTTTTTATCCCCCCCCTTGACCCCGATGATGTTATCTGGTCCGGCCTTCCCCTCAGCATTGACGATGCCCTGAGACAATACGACGTGGACGAGGTCAAATTCACCACCGAGGTCAATGCCACATTAACCCACTTGGCCAAACAGAACCCCAGGTCGACCGTCTTTGCCATTGGCAACCAGGTCTCTGACCATGTCACCTTCCTACAGTTCTCCGAGAAGGATTTTGAAACAGTCAAGACCGCCATTGAGATTTGCCGCGTCGTCAAGGATGACTTTGAGGTTGCCATGATCCAGAAAGCAAATCATATTGCCAGCCGCGCTCACCGAGCCGTCATTGACCGTGCCAAAACCGCGGCCTCGGAGCAAGAGCTCTACGCCACCTTTCTGGAGCGATGTGTGTCCCACGCCGCTCCCGAGATGGCCTACCATCCCATTCTGGCCGCTGGACGAGCAGCTGCCACTCTTCACTACGTAGCCAACAATGCCCCCTTGAGCGGAAAGCTGAACTTGTTGATCGATGCTGGATGCGAGTGGAATAACTATGCGTCAGATATTGTAAGTACTGCATGCAATTCGGAGGATCGAGCCGCGCATCTCGGTACCATCTCTCCCTGACCACTTCATACTTCGTAGACGAGAACCTTCCCCTTGACCGGACAGTTCACCAAGGAATCGAGAGACATTTATGCCATAGTGTCCAGGATGCAGAGGGAATGCACCGAGCGCATCAAGGGCGGCATGCTCTGGGATGATCTCCATCTTCACGCGCACAGAATCGCCGTCGAGGGTCTGCTGGCCCTTGGCATTCTGAAGGGTGATGTTCAAGAAATCCTCGATGCCCGAACCAGCGCCGCCTTCTTTCCCCACGGACTCGGACATCACTTGGGGATGGACACCCACGACACCGGCGGTAATCCAAATCCCAACGACGAGGACAAACTATTCAGATACCTGAGACTACGCGGCCACGTTCCTGCCGGCGCTGTCGTGACCGTGGAGCCCGGTGTTGGTAATCCCTCGGCATCCCGCAACCGGCAGTACTCGCTGACATGGGGCATTCAGGTCTACTTTTGCGAATTCATCATTCAGCCATATCTTGATGACCCCGCTCACAGCAAGTACATCGACTCGGAGGTTCTCAACAAGTATTGGGACGTCGGCGGCGTCAGGTGAGTACTCGACTACTGAACTTGAGGGGAAAAAAAAATTGATACTGACCCCCCCCGGGCCCCGGGCAGACTCGAGGACAACATCCATGTTACGGAGAATGGCTACGAGAACTTGACAACGGCAATCAAGGAAATGGGCGAGGTGGAAGCTGCAGCTGCACGGAATTGAATGAAGCAAACGCGGAGTGCGAAATGATCGCAAATAACAAGGGAAAGAATCATTTGGAGACCACCATGATAGCGCCAGAAGAAGGCCGGCGACGTTTATGATAATTATCCAGCAGAAATGGTTCGTTGGGGAAAATGATAGCACTTCCGCAGTTCGAACCTTATAGAAGAAATGACACCTGGGTCACGATTCCAAAATGGTAAATATTCTTTTAAAGCGCAGCTACTCCCTTCAGCGCCAGAGCCAGCGCGACATGAATGAGTGGAGCGAGCAAACGTAGTTCAGTGGCCGCCAGAAAAGTCAATCATGGCGAAACCACGGAGTACCAAGCCAATTTCCCATGAGGGCACCCGGAGGACCTCACGCCGGGACGCCCGGGCGGTACTCGATGAATGTTAATCACCTTTCTAAGCGAGGATATCTACAGGGGATGCGAAGCACGGCTTTGCAAACAGCTGGTGGTACGTGAACCACACTTGGTTAGATGGATGTTTGGATGGGTCACCACGGCGATGGTCGCGGGAGATGCAGTCTGAGTTTGGGAAAACAAAATTCTATATTAAGCGATTACTTTTAGCGGAAATGCAAATAGAGAAAAAAAAAGAACAGACATTCTGATGCTGCTCGCGGTTGTGCGCGCATGCCTCGACATGCGAAGCGAAGCATTTATAAAGCGAGCATCTCATCTTGGAGTTTTCTTCCGTTGAACTTTTTTTTTTTCAACGGAGAGAAAATCATCCAGCTTTCATCTACTACTCTTCGTCAGGGCTCCTGCCGTCCTTGGCTGGCCCACATTCAAGCACCCGCCCTCTGTCCAGCCGGAGACACCAATCTGCGTCCTCGACAGCCTCGAGCCGGTGCGCAATCGTAATGACGGTGCTCTTTGACAACTCTTCCCTCAGTATGCGCTGGACCGCGGCGGCAGTGCCGCGGTCAATCGACGCCGTTGCCTCATCCAGGATGACCAGCCCGCTCCTGCGCAGGACAGCTCGGCCGATGCCCACCAGCTGCCGTTGCCCCTGGCTGAGGTTCTTGCCTCCTGCGTCAATGACGGAGCTCAGGCTCCATTCTTTCCCGAGCACGCGACGGATGGCATTCGCGCACTCGGCATCGGCGAATCTCCCCTCTGGGTCGATGTTATCGCGCAGGGTTCCCGGGAACAACGTCGGATCTTGCTGGATGAACGTGACACGGCTCCGGAGCGCGGCTCGGTTCACGCGAGCGAGGTCCACGCCGCCAATCTTGACGGCGCCCGCTGATGCAGTCTGCGTGGCGAGCAGAGCGTTGGCTATGGTCGACTTTCCCGAGCCCGTTCTTCCCAGCACGGCGCAGGTGCATCCTCCCGGGATCTCAAAGGTCACCTTGTCCAGGACCGCGGGCAGGCTCTCGTCGTACTTGAAGGACATGGACTCGAACTTGACGCTGTCGCAAGGTCTTGGCCAGTCCTCCGGGGGCTCCTCATCCCCGGCCGGCTCCTCCGGTATCTTGCTGAGCGCTTCGACGCGCTCCAGGGACACTGCGTCGAGCTGTAGCTGGGCGAACTTTTCGCACAGGTGGTGGACAGCTCCCATTGCGATCGTGATTTGCGTCAGCACGAAGCCGATGGCGCTTGCCGGTGTTCCGCGCCAGATCATGAAGATCATGACGAGGGTTTTGGTGCATGCCGTGGAAACGCTGAGACGGAGCTCCAGCCAGAAAGTCATGCTCCAGAAAAAATGGTCCTGCTTCTGGAAATCGTCCACGGCGTCCAGGTGGCGGTCCTGGAAGCGGCCCTCGGCACGAAGAGCACGGATGGTGACCAGCCCGTCCTGCATGACGCCGATGTTGGCTATGATGGGCGTCAGGTATCTCATCTCCATGCGTCGCAGACTTCGCGAGACTGGAACGTATATCCTGAAAAAGTAGACGAAGAGGACTGACACGGCGCCGAGAATGACGAGCAGGATCGGTTGGTGTGTGGAAATGGCGACGAGACTGAGGCTGAGAGCAATGAAATTGTACACGAACCCCTCGATGGGAGCGAGAATGCCGCCGTCCACCATTCCCATGTCGGAAATGAGCCGATTCTTAAGCTGGCCGGTTGGCGTGGTGTCATGGTATCGGAAGGTAGCCCTGCTGACACGGTCGACGGCGACTCGGAAAAGTCCCTGGGCGGCATCGATGGAGATCTTGGCCAGGAGCAGCTGAGCAACTGCGAATGCCAAGACTTGTCCCCCAGAAAGACCGGCGAGGACGGATAACCAAGCCCGAGGGTGCCTTTCCGGATCTGGCAACCCCCAATAGCCTGGCTCGTTACCTGCTCGGTCTCGTGCAGTGGCATTTCCCCAGGCTTCGAGTAGCTGGGCTCGGGCGATGTCACAGTATCTGGACATGCCATAGAAGAAGGCGAGGAAACCCCACATTGCCCATCCGCCAGCCTTCATGTAGCTGAGATAGACAGACATGGGAACACTGCCGGTCTCGGATGGCTCCTCCGGAGCTTCTCGCAAATCGGACATGTCCTCTTCGTCATTGTCTGCTTCATGGGATGGCTCGGCCTCCTCTGCCATTGCCTCCCGTGAAGTGGCATGATATGGGTGCTCGAGCTCATCTTTGATTTCCTTCGCTGACAAGACCCTCGCCGAGCCATCCTCCATTTCAACGACTTGGTCCGCGATGCGAAGGACCAGATCATCTCTGTGGGTCACCATTACGATCGTGCGGTCCTTGGCCAGGGGGCCTTGGAGGAATCGACGGACAATGTTGCTGGCAGTATCGTGATCCAATGGAGCCAACGGGTCGTCTAGCAAGAGAATACGGCAGGGACTATAGACAGCCCGGGCCAGAGCGACTCTTGCTTTCTGACCGCCCGACAGTCCAACACCGCCCTCCTCCAGTTTGGTCTGATCGCCATCCGGGAAAGCTGCGAGATCCGGGCCCAGGGCACAAGCATGCAGGACCTGTCGATATCTTGTGAGATCGAATCGATGGTGAAAGACGATGTTTTCACGAATCGTCTTGTTTTGGAGCCATGGAAGTTGTTGCGCGTAGCCGACAGGCTCGTCGGGTCGCACGAGGTCGCCACCATGCAGCTCCATCTCACCCAATGCCGCGAGAAGCAGACTGGACTTTCCAGAGCCGACTTTGCCGCGAACAATGGTGAGACCGTCGCTGAATTTGAGGTTCGCAAGGGAAAGAGCGAGATGATTCGTAGATGGCCATGCAAAAGATGCGCCATGAAACTCTACATCTCTTGCCCCTGTCGTTCCGAGCGAGTTCTCGTCTCGGTCCGGTTCGCCCATGTATCCGTTCACTCGTTCCACGGGAATGATGGCTTTCCAGTACGCAGAGATCAGATCGAACGCCTGCTTGACACTGGTTTCTAATTGGCTGAAGAGCTGCAGAGAGGGCCAAATGACATTGTTGGGGAGGCCTTGGTGAAGGACAAGAGTGAAGAGCCCGATGCCGGCAAGCGGATAAGCAGCCCCGCCGGCCACGTTAATCGTCGAAATGGCTGCCGCCACGCGAGCAATCTGTAATCTCTTCAACATTTCCATGGCGCGAAACTTCATGATTCTGGCGCTCCAAGACGATGTCCAGCCATTGAGCTTGAGCGGCCGGCTGGCTTCCACAAAATGCGCCACAGCTTGCGCCCTCTTGTCAGAGTGAGCTGTCCTCGATCGTTCCAGCTTGACAAGCCGGCGCACGAGAAACGAATTAGTCGTCATGAGTAACGCCATGAGGCCGAAACCGACGCATGAAGGCCAACCCATGATGTCAATAAGGTAGTAGATCGTGATGACAACTTTGATCGGCTGGGCAACAAGTTTGGGAAAGTCCCAAAAGCGCTGAGAAATTTCGTACGTGTCTCCTCGAACAAGATTGACGACTTTGGCGTTGGACGCAGGAGCCTGTGGCAAGTCGGACTTCTTCTTGCCCCTGCGTGAGCAACAGCACCTGCCAACCCGCGACCGCCTAGTCCTCGGGGGTTGCTGGGCAGGATGGTCCTCATCAGGACCCTTCTCCGTCACATCGGATCCTGGCACAGCTCTGGTAAGGAGTTTGCCGAACAAGGCAATGAAGGTCTCGCCACGAGATCGCTCATACGCTTTTCGAGAGTACCAAGACGAGGTTGTCTTGCAATTTTCACGGACAAGATCAAGACATAACATGACGGCGCACCAGAAGTTGGCTTCGCTGGTGTTGCCGCTGTCGAGGGCACCGTACAGACGGCTCGTCAGGCGAATATTGGAAACCTCGGCGACTGTCTCAACGACAGCCAGCGTCGTGGCAATAAACAGATCCAAGCCGTTGGCCTCAATCAAGCACGGGAGCAGCTTACCATGGAGCTCACGAAATGCCAAGTAGAGTCTGGTATGCTGGAAGTCAAGCGGCAACTGCCATACATCCTCGACGGTAATCTCCTTCTCACGACATATTCTGGCCAGTGGAAATACCCATGTCATGGCCCAGAACCTGAAGAGGGTCAGATTATCCTCTGGGCTTCGGACGTGATGCGAGGGAGGCAGTTTCGGACTGCCAATGTCTTTAGTGTCCCAGGCGGGATTTCGGAGCGGCATGTTTCCGATGGCAATGACGCCAACCAATGCGAGTGCGACTCTAGACAGGTGGAACGGATCAAGAGTGCTGAAGTGATGGTGCAGGAACTGCACAGAGTATGTCCCCATCCCGGCCGAGAACATGAGCAAGTACTGCAGAAGCAAGATTCGTGGCGTGCTAGTAGGGCGGTCGAAGGCGGTAATCAGACCTGCAGACAGCCATGGAACGATCTGAAAGATGGCCCGAAGCTCTCTCGGATTCAAGCATATGGGAACAACTGACAGGGTGAGCCCGGCCAGTGAGACCAAGGCGAGGATCAAGGTCGAATGCGTCCAAGCTTTGCGCTTATCCGGACCTGGGTCTTCTTCCTTGGCGAACGGCTTGAGCCACTGCGGAAGAAGCCTTTGAAGCTGATTGCGAAGCACATAGAGGATGAAGGTGGCAACGGAAAATCCAGCCAAGATGTAGAGAATACAGGCATCTGTGTTGGACAGATGTGTGCATGGGGTAAGACGTACGCCGCCAACAATGATTTGACCACCATCATCAAAGAGGACGAGTTCCCGCAGGCGGCGGAGAAATGCTGAAAAATCAGGAGCCATGCTAGATATGTCGCAAAGAGGAAGAGGAGAGCATGAAGGACATTTGACTTGAATTGGATGAGTAGGATTGGGGAAAAGAAAGAAAGAATGGGCCGGCGAAGGTAACAAAGGACTCATTCAAAAACAGAAGTTTCAGGGTCCGGTTCCAGCCCTCATTCAAAGTTCTTTGAGGCCATTTGACAAAAACTGTAAATGAAATTGCTCTTGTTATCAAGGTTTGACAAGTGTGCGCCTACACGCACAGCCAAAGTCTGTCGCAAAGACATTTCAAGCATGGATGTCCGCAGAATGCCCGCACAATGCCGCGGGATTCGAAAGCCTTGGACTTGAAAATTTGAAAATGCCCCGTGGACTGTATCGATCCATGTCAAAAAGAGATGCAAAGGTTAGTCATGAAAAGTTGGTAGACCAAACTTTCAAGTTGGCAAAGTCGGGGGTGAAGCTCCCTTTGACTTGTTGAGCATGTGGGGAAGCAGGAAGCGGATCGACCCTCTGAGTGGGGCGATGGATGCCCTTCAGTGGGGTCGTCTTTTTCTTGACTTTTTGTGGTAATCCGTAGAGCAGACCGATGGAGCAACATCAGTTTGGAAAAGTATCGTTCAATTCTCGCTACATGAGTCCAGAGCACTGGTTTTTCTATATCATGAGGGCGCCTCCCAGGGTGACCATGCACAAGACGGTCAGAACACTTCCCCATCCAACGCTGGTGGTTGACCAGCTCTGCAGAGATGCCGCCGCCGCGCCCGTCTGCGTCGAGGATGCGCTGGACGACGTCTTTGAACCAGAGCCAGAGCCAGAGCCAGAGCCAGAACCAGAACCTTTGCCCACCAAAGCGCTCAGCTTGGAATCGTCGACAAATGATGCTTTGACGGAGCTGTTGGTGCAATCCGATGGCCGTGAGTCCGCCTTGCCGTCGACAAAATTCACAGCGACGCACTGCCATGTCCATACAGATCAGCTTTCACGTTCCGTCCCGTCGAGCTTTCGACATGATGGCCGGGCACCCATCTCACCTGGTATAGCAGACCATCTGTCGCTGACGAAACAACGCCAACGACACCTTTTTTGCCAGCGTACTTGCTGGGTACGGTGACGGCAGGCTCGCAAAAGTCACCAATGCCACTCTGCTGCACGACAGGAAAGACTTGCTCCCACCCAGACTCGGCCTTCTCATCCGTCGTGACGCGGAAGAGCCAATTGCCTTGCGGATGGGTCAGTTTCATTGCCAAGGCATCACCGCCAACGTGGAAATCCGCCAGCGTCTTGGAAAAGTCGGGAGCAGTGCCGCCGCAGGGACCTTGGTCCTCGGTTCTCTCGTTCAAGTCAGAGGTCTTGGGATACTTGAGGACAAAATGAGCAGAGGCTATGCCGCACAGGGTCGACAGGAGCGTGAGAGACTTCATTGCTGCGGGATCTATGGCGGGCGAAGATGAGCCTTGGGAGACTGAGTAACACGGAAGCAGATTTGCCGATCCAAAGTCAAAATTCTCGACGACTGCGATGCGAAAAACGGCCTTTTAAACGAAGAGGGAAAAAAAAGCCAGAGGGGGGGGGGCTGTAACCACAGTTTGTTGCCAGCGTCTTGGGGATGCACAAAAGGGGGAAACAGTTCGGTCTTTATCCGTACGCCACCACCAAGTCTGGCCTTGTCCGAGTATCCGAGCAAAGTGTCGCGGAGGTAGAGATGAATACAATAAATGACCCTGCGGACTGACTCCTGGGCGTTGGCAACGTCCGTGACACGGTGTGCATGACACTGTTCGCAGAAGTGGCAAATCAAAGGGCTAGTACAAAGTGGTACTTCATACTCCCCGTACTTTACCAGGCTACGCTGTACCTTTTCTTAGCGTGTGTATTGCTGTAATTAAAAATCCTAATACGGAGTAGATCTACCATCCGTAGCCACTCATAGCTGTCGGTGGCTGCCCGACGTGGGGCCTCTAGTCATGTCAAATTACCGATCCGTATTCAGAGGTCTACTGTGCGCAGGTGAGAGTGTTTGAGCAAGTTTGTTTCGGAAGCAAGCGCCAAACTTCGTGGTGCACGGAGTTAAGGCGGCGAGCCATCCGGCTTAACACACGCTGCTGCGACATTCACATTGTGCCCATATAATACCATGATAGCGGAGCTGGTATGAAGATGTTGATACTGACGTCGAAGCATTTCCACATTGTCTGAAACCTTTTCAACCACCAACCAATCCTCCCATCATCCAACGCAAAAAAAAAACTTGCGCAATCTGTCCTCGGGAGCGCGCCTCGGCCTTGGACATGCGGAGCAAAACAAATTGCATTCGCAAACGCACCCCTTGTACTCCGTAGAGAATCAGCAAGTCACCACAGAGATCCCAGCACAGAATATATTGCGAATCCCTCCCACGCTCGGTTCTGCGTAAACGCGCGGGACAAAGTCTCGGTCGTCATGGATCATGAGCACATGCACCACGACTCGGGCTTGGGCATGGACTACAACTATGCCTTTGCCCAAGACTACTGGTACATTCTCGCGAGCGCCGTCGGTGTCCTCGCTGCGGTCCGAGTCGTCCATCTCTACGCCGGAAAACAAAGGTATGGATATCGAGCGCACCATCAGATCTGGGCCAAGAGTGTGACTGCCAACGCGTTCTAAAATCTCCAAACGCCGTCCACAGGTTGAAAGCTTGCCAAGAGGCCTCGATCGAACATGCCACCAGACCGAATGGCCGCATCAGTCAAGCGTGGGCCACCGCGACGGCCGCCATTCGTGAAATAAGTCATCCTCAGTTCCATGTCTCCAAGTTCGGCCTTCGCTGGGCCACCCCACCGTCGATGGGCAAAATCATCGTCTTGTTGTGCTACTGGGCAATGATAATCTACTTCATGGTCTGGAATGCCGTCCACGACGACGCCTATTACTGGGAGCGGATTGGTTATCGAGGCGCATGGGTCAGCATCATGCAGCTGCCCTTCATATATCTGTTATCCATGAAGTTCAACGTAGTTGGGTTTCTGATCGGAAGCAGCCACGAGAGGCTGAACTGGCTGCATCGATGCGTCGCCCGAACCATGTTCGTCACGGCGACTGTTCACGGCTGGCATTTCTGGACGGAGTGGGCGCGGGCCGACTTTGTCGAGTACGAGCTTCAAGTCATGCCCTCGGTGAGGTACGGCTTGGGCGCCTGGGGGGTTCTGCTGCTGAACGTTGTTGTTGGGTTCCTGCCCATCCGAAGGATCGTGTACGAGATGTGGCTGGTTCAACACATGCTCTCGTCCGTGGCCATGCTGGTACTGCTCAGCTACCACATCCCAGCAAGCGCTACCTATCTGCTGTGGATGTCGGTCTCCTTCCTCGCATGTGACAGAGCAGCGAGATGGGCCATGACCGGCTGGCAAAACACTCGTTGGAAGGTCGGCAAGTCGGCATGCAGATGCAGAGGCGGGATGAAGCGACTGGGGCACAACATGCATGCGCGAGCTGTCGGCGACTTCGTCACTGTCTTGACCATCGAGGACGCTCATTTCAAGTGGCATCCGGGCCAGCATATCTACCTCTGGATCCCACGGCTCGGGCTTCTCGAGTCACATCCATACACGATTGCCTGCGCCCATCAACCGACCGGAACAAGCTGCTGCCACAGCGTGCAGCTCGTTGTCCGGGCTCACGAGGGATTCTCCAAACGCCTTCATCGTCACGCGGTAAAACACCCCGACAAAGGTCTCACTGGATTTGTGGTGGGCCCTCTCGGCGCCACGACGAACTGGAACGCGTATGAGACGGTGATTTTGATCGGAGCCTCGACCGGGGCCAGCTTCACGGTTCCCATCCTGGAATACGTGGCCGGTACGAGGACCAGGACTTGTGTACGCCGGATCGAGGTCGCTCTGATGGCGAGAAGGGCGGAGGAGCTGGAATACTATACCGAGAGAGCCAAAGAGGCGGCGACAGCAGGTCAAGAGAAGGGGATTGAGGTGATGCTGCACATTGCCATCACGGGCACTTCCGCAGATGGCGCATCTGACTCTGACTCTCCCTACGCGGATTCCAAAGACTCCAAAGACTCCAGCGACTCCAGCGACTCCAACGACTCTAGGAACAGCACGTCCACCATGCCTCTAGTCCGGAAGTACACGAGCCGCCCCGACATTGAGACACTGATTCGGCGGCCCGTCGAGCAAGCATGGGGAGAAAGTGCGGTTGTTGTCTGCGGGGGAAGGGAGATTGTGGCGCGGACTCGGAATTGCGTGAGTCGGTTGAGCGACGAAAGGGCGGTGCACAAAGGAACGGGAGCGCAGGGGATCTACTTGCATGTGGAAGAGTACGCATTTTGACGCATTTTGACGCCATTCGGCCCCCTCTTCTTGGCATTTTGAGCTAATAAAAATATCCCTGCCGTTGCTTCGTCCCCCACCGTAATCCGTACCCACCCCCTCATCTCTTCCACCATCACACAACTTGTCCCCCCCCCCCTTCCTCTCTGTCTTCACCTCGACTTGCCGACACGATTCTCGACTCAAACCGTCACACGACCGACAGAACGGCATGACGGCGGCACCAGCAATGAGCCTCGTTTGGTCTTGCTTCGCCGCGACATTCACATCAATACACCGTTGATGGTGGTGCGATTGATGGTGGTGCGATGGCTGAATGGCGCTTCCCCGGCTGGCTGATGCTTGCGCGAGCGTTGGCAAGAGGCTTGGCTTGGGCGACGGATATTGTCGCCATTGTCGTTCTTTGCTTCATTGCCCAACGATGGACCGCGACATGCGGAGCCGTTGCTCCAGGAATAGTAGGCGTAAGCTTTGCAACCCGTCACATATGCTTATGTGTCCGAACGCGCAACACGACAATGATTGACCTGCTCATGCTAGAGTGTCATTGCCCTCCTCATCGACAGTTGGCAGATGGTTGCCTCTGCCGGGCAATCCTTCGGTTTCGAGCCCATGAAGCCTCACAGGACTCTCGTGTACGACACATTCTCCTTTGGAGTCACTCTCGGCGGACTCGTGTTAATGCTGGTCTCCAATGCCACGGCCCAGCAGGGAGACGAGCAAGTCGACTACTTTGGACAAGATGCGGGGAGCATTCATTTTCGCCAGTTATCCATGACATTGGTGGCGATTCGGCTACTGGGGGTCGTCATGTGAGCCCGTCCCAATGAATCCACAGCCCCTTGGTGCCTTGGTGAAGCCAAATTCTTACAACCAACGACGAGCTGTGGAAGCGGCTCATGGCATGCGCAATTTCACTGACATGCTCATAGAGCCTGGCGCATTGGGTTCGCCATGTGGGCCTGTGTCGATTGCTATAAAAACTATCAGCAGGCGGCGCGGCGGCACGAACGGCCGACGGAGGTTGAAGAAGCACCATCGAGGTGAAGGACATTCTATTTACACATTATCCGGCGTTGGGGAGCATGCCTACTACTACTACTACTGTTATTCAAACTCCATGTCCGTGAGGTAAAAAGGAGCCTCTGACATGTTTGTCTTCCACGAAACCACCTTTGCCCCCCCCCATCCGTCGTGAACAAGTTTTTCGCCTGCAATCCGGCCGGCCTCGGCCAGCTCGCTTTCGAAGGCGCCGTCATCAAGAGTGAAGTCGTGGTTTCCACCAATCACCTGTGACTGTATGGTTGTTTGAATGGAGGTGATGTAGCTGTAGAAGCCGTGCAGTCATAACACAAGCTTCCTTCTTCAAAACCCTTTGTCAAGAAGGGTTTGTCTGTTGAAAAGGAGCACTAGATTCCAAATGGGACAGGACAGGAGGACAGGCTGCCTCTCAAAGAGCAGGCCCAGCGGCCCAGCGGCACCATCCGCCTCAGCCCTTCAGCCACACGCGCCGCTCAAGTCAGACTCCCGTAAGCATAACCGTCCCTGTGAAGGGCAGTGTGATCTCGGAATAGAGTCAGCAGGACAAGCATGTCAGATGGACAATTGATGTCCACTGCTGATGAATGCGGAACATCGTTTGCCTTGTTTGACTATAGTAGCCGCAGTCAAATCTGAATGGAAGCAGGTCGATGCAATTAGCCAGAGTTCGTGCCAGTGTAGTTGGTAAGAAGAGAGACAATTGCCATGTGGACCCATGCACCCTTGATCGCGATGACGTTGAGGAAACCGACGATACATGTAGAATGTTGGGAATCCAGCCTCTCATGGGAGTAGGAGACCAAACTGAACCATTTGTCAGCGGCCAAGGATAGTGATGGCTGTGAAATGTCATGTGATAGCCACCTCGATCCACTTTCGCTAGTCCAGGCAGCACTGCCCCTAACAAGGCTGATGGACACTGATGAGCACGGCAGGAAGGCACGGCACGGCTTTTTATTACACTTTTCAAATTTGCAACGACAAAAATAGCGCCCCAGGAGCGCCCCACTCACTCATGGACTCATGAAAAACTCCATGTCGGGTTTGGCTCTCTATGTAGCATCCACCATCCATCGACCCAACATCTCGCTTGTGCTGCCGACGTGAGTCAACAGGCGGAGCGATCGACCATGCCGCCAGTATTTACTTGCATACTGACTGCACCGTGGCCGTGGGCGCTGTTTCGATCGACCATGTTTGTTTGAGGAAGCGCTCCAGACCACGACCTTGCATCAACCAACATAGGCGTCCGCGTCCCTATTCTCGTCAGAGGTCTTGAATTATGGCCAACGTCCTGTCGCGAATCCCCTGGTAGGCGCTTGGCGGCTCTGTTGGTAGTACGTTGTACGTACGGAGTATTACGGACGGGTTATTTTTTTTTCATCGCACCGGGTCTACATGGACTAGGCCTGATGCTGCCAGGCCTTGCGCCATCCAGGCCGCCCACCTAACACAAAAACCCCACTTAATAGATTTTTCGAGGGGGGGGATTCCAGCTTTTTTATGCATTATCACATCGGAAATTAATTTAATTAAAGATTATTAAGAGCTTCGTTAGATCCTTAGTTCTTTAGCGACCACGCTAGGAGACAGTGATTAAAAGCTTCTTTAAGCTTTCCTATAGTTAAGTTATTCCTTTATTATTATTATTACTATTAGACTAGGGTAGCCTATTTATATATTTATATTATTACCTGCTTTTTAGTCCTTGCTCTTTCTATAAGAATCCCTAAATCTATATTATTATCCTAGAGTTATAAGGGGAGGTAGAGAACCCCTAGTAAAACCCTTAAATAGTAGCTATATACTTATATAATTTAGAATTAACTAAATTATTATTACTAGAAAGTATTCTAGTAAGAGAAGACTAATTCCCTCTTACTAAAGCTAAAGATAAAGCTATATTCTAGCTAGCCTATTTCTTCTAGTAACTTACTACCTTAACTAAATTAAATTTTCCTTTACTAGTACTAAAAGAAATTATAGTTAAGGTACTAACCTATTAGCCTATAATAAAGCTATATAAGCTACCCTTATTACAAGATATTAGGACCTTTAATAGGTCTATATCTATAGGTTAATAGTTAAGTTAACTATAGTAAACTTTTAAGACTATTAATAAAGGTAAGGATATTAACCTAAACACCTTTATTTAAGCTATTAATATAGCTTTAGGTAGTAAAGCTACTACTTTTATTAATAGTTTAGAATAATTAAGACTAATTATCTTAAGGGCTAAGAGTAGCTTAGCTACTACTAGGGATTTAGCTACCCTCTAATAATTACTATAGGAGTAATATCCTTTAAATATTATTAATAAAGAGGTAGAGACTAGTACTAATATAAAACTTCGCTAAGGTAAGGGTAAGGCCCTTACTATATATTATTCCTACGTTTTAAACGTGCTTTATTATGCTAGAGAAAGGGATAAACTAATTATTTCTAACTATCCCCTTACTTTAATTAAGAGTTATACCCTTTATAACTTTATTTAATAGTATATTTAAGGACTATATAATAAATCTCTAATATAGGAAGCTATTAGTTAAAATATATTAGCTACTAATAGCCTTAGAGAGGTATAAGAGTATATTAAGTAAGCTACTACTATTTTAAAAGCTAAAGCTAATCTAGTAAAGATAACTATAAGAGATACTAAGATTACTTTAATAGAAGAATTTATTAAACTCTAGAGCAAATGCTCTGCTAATAAAGTATTATCCTAAGTATATAAATTACCCCTAGGATTTATAGAGGTATTAGGGGGGCAAAGACTATAGTCTACCCTAGTTAATGCCCTAATTACCTAACTTTAGCTAATAATATTTTACCTTAGACTCTTAGGAATATATAGTTCTATAAACCCTTAGTAATTTAGTAAATATTAACCTATACCTTAAATAGTTAATTAGATATAGGCTCTAGCTACTTACCCTTAGAGTTATCCTTAGATATAGGGTAGTAATAATATTAACATAGGGAATAGAGTTCTAACTAACTAGTAAGGTAGTGCTAGCTAGTCTGCTCCTAGAACTTAATGCGTAGGCTTTGCTCCTTAATATTAGAATAATAGTACTAGTACATATTAACCCCTGCAAAACACACCCCTAATAACACAAAGTACTAGTTAGAGAGGCTAAGTACTAGAGCTAAGACTAGTATCTAAATTAAAAAATTAGTATATTAATAGGACTACTCTATTGCCCTATAGGGGTGCGTGCTTTAAGTGTAGTATTATAGGATATTATACTATAAACTATATAGTAACTAGAAATAATCTATTATAGTAATAGGAATCCTTATAGTAGTTAGAAGGATAGTTATAAAGGTATAATAGTATAAACTAGAGGATAAGGTCCTCTAGTTTAAGGGAAGATATAATAAATAACATTGCCTTATAAGAGAAGAAGTAATAAGTGCTCTAAGGGAGGCTTATAATAATTCTAGGCATTTTAGAGTAAACCTAACCTAGTAATAACTAACTTAATCCGTGTTTTAGCTAAGGATAGGAGCTAACGTTATTAGCTATATTTTAGGTTACATGCTATGTGCTTAATATACTACTTAAAAGATAAAAGCGCTAAATTAACTAGTAGTAATAGATAAACTATTCTAAGTTATAGGGATAGACTACATTAGACTATTTCTAGAGTTAGAGCAAAAGATTAAATATATACTAGTTATAGTGAATTATTTTTCTTAGTTTATATAGTTATTCCCTTATAAGTTAATAGGTACTATAGAGGTAGTGAATTATCTAAAGGCTTGGATAGATAGACTATTAATTGCTCTAGAGGGTTTTTACACTAATCCTATAAAAGCATTAGATTAGTAGAAATCTCTAACTATATTCTTTAAGGAGTATTAAGTAAAATAATAACTAATAAAAAGAATTAGGATCTTTAACTCCTAGATATAGCGAAGATATTAAATCACTAATATGTGAAGTCTATAGGTTATACCCTTACTAAGGTAATATATAGACTAATAAGAAATATAGGGATAGGGCTAGGAGCTCTCTTAACCTAAAGTTTAGCTAGTTAAACTAATAAATTTTGTAAGGCTTTTACCTAGCTATTAGAGAAGTCCTTAAAAGGAGATATAGTAATATATTTTATAGGAAACATTAAGTCTTATTATATAGCTATTAAAGCTAATAGGAGAGTAAAGACTACTGCTTATAGGGAATGCTATAAGTAATAGAGGGTTAAACTATTTAAACCTAGTAAGATAGTAATAGTTATTACTAAGGGGAAGCCTCTAAAGTTATAGCTATAGTAGTAAGGACTATTTTAGGTTAAGGCTTAGACTAAGCGTGCTTCCTATTAACTTATTAACTTAGATAAATTAAGACTAAGGGGAGGTTATAGCTTAGACTTTTATAAGGATACTTTAAAGACCTATATTTCTTAAACTAGTTATCTAAAGACACTATAGGATTATCTACTATTAGGGAGGATAAAGTTATATTAGTAAAAAAAAAAAAGAAAAGGGTAAAGGAGAAAAGTAAAGAAGGTAAGAAAAAGTTAAAGGAGAAGGTAATATTAGGGTTTAAGGGTAGAAAGAGAAGGGAGAGTGTAAAAGTAAAAGACTAGTAAGTGATATTAGTGTGAATATATAGGAGAAAGTGAGTTAAGAGTAATACTAGCTATAAGCTAAGAGCAAGACTAGCTATTAGGAGTAAAATCAGCTATTAGAAGTGTAAGGCTATATAGTTCCCCTCCTATTTATTATCCCTATTATTCCTAGCTACTTCTCTTTTATTTTCTTTAGGGATTACTAGTAGGATTAGTAACTTTTATTATTAACTAAGTTAAACCCCTAAGTTATTACACTGCTATTAAAGATAAATTATATTAATTACTATATTAGATAGTTTATATTATTTAATTTAACCTTACTAATATACTTCACTAGCATATCTCTAATTAAGAATTAGCCACTATATTCTTATCTTTTAGTATAGCTTTAGTACTTAAGGGCCTAAGTGCTACCCTAGATCCTACTAAATAGGAAGTGGCTCCTAAAGTTAAAGATAAGATATCTTAATCTAGCCTTATTAAGGATATAACATTCCTATTTAGAAAAGTGTATATTTATAGGAATAGGAATAAAGGTAGTGTTAAATTTGCGTATAGTAAGTAAAAGGAAGGGCTAAGGGTCTAGAAAGACCTAAAGATTAAGGGGGTAACCTTAAAGCTAGAAGGTTAATATCCTATTATTAAGTATAAGGGTAAAGTGCTAATAGAGATAGCTAATAAGATATAAGGGGAGGATTAGTTTAAGGATAGAAAACTCTAACTTAAGCATTAGTATTACTTTAACTTATTTAATAGATATCTAACGCTATATAATCTAAAAATAATATTAATAGTAGTAAACTTAACTATAGGAAACTTACTGCTCTTAAAGATAAGTGGTAAGGGAGAAGATATAATACTTAAGGGTCTAAAGCGGATTTTCGTGGGTTATAACTCTAAGACCCTATATCCTATAGCTATGTAAATCTTAAACTAAAACTAGAAAGTGAAATTTAATAAAGGTAATAACTATATAGTAAAGGCTTTTTATAACTTAGTAACTAGGCTAGCTATTAGACTAGTCTTAGTAATCTTATATTAGGATATGCTAGTGAAGGGCAATCTAAGGGTAGTAAAAGGCCTAATCTTAGTAGTATCTTCTAATATATGGAAATCCTAAATAACTAAGAAACTAAGGAGGCTAGGATTTAAATAGAAGTCCCCTACAGAGCGTAGGATCCTTACACTTAAGGACTTATTAAGGTAGTGTAAAATAATATATTAATAACTACTAAGGGGTGAATTTATTAAGCTATTATATGCTTAAAGGATTATAACTAAGGATATATTAGGAATAAGAGAAGAGATACCTACGTAAGTTAAAGGGATTAGTAGAATAGAGTGGCCTACTCCTTATAATGCTAGTGCCCCTAGAATTTACCTATATAGGTTTCCTTTTATAGCTACTTTAAAATTTCTAGATTCTATTTTAAAGATAGTTATAGAGTTTATAGAGGTATATCTAATAGATATATTTCACACTATAGGGCTGCTTATAGTACTAATAATTTAGAAGGATCTTAATAGGTTACTAATATACTAGACTAAATACTACTTTTATATTACTAGGAAAAAGACTAAGAGACTTATCCTAGAGGTTAGATTTATTAGGGCTAAGATATTTTATTTATACTTTTAGCATTAGCTAAGGCTAAGCTATAACCTATATCTATTAAAATTTCCTTATTTATATTATATTATACCCTTACTATTATAATAAGCTATTAGTCTATAGGGGAAACCTATAAAGATAAGACCCTAAGGTTCTGCCTAGAAAAATAAGGAGGTATAATATAAACTAAAATTTATAACTCTAAGGGTAGAGGGAATATTACCTAGGTTTTAACTCCTAGTTATGCCTATTTGTCTATAGGATAACCTCTATAGCTTTCCTAGTAACTTAGAAGGAATCCTAAGCTCTTTAACTAGCATGCTATTAGTAATTATTTAAGGTATACTATCTCTTAGGTTATTTTATTTAATTAGATTACTAGCGCTTAGAGGCACTAATATAAATTAGATAGTACTAATACCTAAGGATATTATACGCTAATACTATCTAACTATAGCTATAATAGAGTATTTGCCTAGTCCTAGTACATACTAAACTAGTAAGTAAGCTATTCTAATAGGGTTAAAAAATAGAAATAGGCCTTATTACCTATAGAAAGTGAGGTAGTCTTTAGGGATAGAGATACCCTAGAGAGCTAGAAGTAAAGGAACCCTTATAGTTATATTAGCTAAGGATAATAAGGCTAAGGGTAGTAATAGTTTATCTAATTTGCCTTTAGGTCCTAATAATAATAATACTAAGAAAGATAAAGCTAGAATAGATAAAACTAGGAAGAATAATAATAGGAATACTAGGAAGGAGAATAACTTAAATAATAGCACTAGGAATAGCACTAGGAATGCTTAGGGTAGTAATAACCCTAGTAGTAATAAGGGTAAAGATAAGAAAAAGAATAGAGGAGATAATAAGGGTACTAATAATAGAAATAATAATAAAAGTAAGGGCAAAGAACCTAGTAAAGATAAGGAGGAGTCTCCTAGAGAAGCTAAGGGAGACGCCCCTTTTATATCTTTATGTAAGAAAGATTATAATAGTTATAATAAGAAATAGAAGAGAAGTGTAGGTAATACTAAATCCCCCTAACCCTTACCCCTACTGCCTTCTCCCCTAAAGTTACCCTTAGCTAGTTAAGTAAGAGAGTTACTCCTATTTATAGAAGGATTACTAACTCTTATTAATAGATTAATCTATATAAGGAGAGAGTCTGTGAGGCCCCACTCACAACACAGGCGCACCACTAGCGCGCCCCGCGGACAGGCCGCACCCTAGGGCTAGGTCCACGTGACACTAGCGAGCCACTAGCTATAAGCTAGTAACTCGCACGTATAACACACTTAGACCTAGCAAGCTTTAGTTAATATACTAGAGCCCCTATACCTCTTACCTAGCTATTATTATTCTTATAATTCTAAAGCTTCTCCTACTAGCTACCTAAGAGTAATATAAGGGGGAGAACCACTTAATCCGCTAGAGTAATATTAGATAATAACTAGAACTAATTAAATAAGGGTAGCACTATAGCTAAGGACACGCTATATTCTATAGAGACTATGCTTAAAATTAGACCCCTTACTATTAGTACTAAAGCTATAGTAATAATAGAGTAAATTACTTAGCTTAAATAACTCTAGAAACTATAAGAATAAGAAAAGGAGCTTATTAACCTATTATAGCTAAATAAGGGGGAAGCATAGGCAAAAAGGGGGCAAAGACCTAGCACCCCCTTAAGCTAGAGTAGCTAAGAGATTAAGGTCTAGAATATTACTAAGCTCTAACATCCTATAAACCCATAGAAGCATAAGATATAGCTTAATAACCTAAACTATACCTTTAATAGGGCAAAGAAAAAATATTAATATAACTATTAAAAGATCCTCCTTACACTTAACTATATACACACTAACTATTAGGCAAGATAGGATAGTATTGAAATGTAGGGAGCTAGTTGCCGGCTGGCAACAGCTGTACAGGTGTAGCTCTACGGTCGGGGACCAATAGAACCACCACGTTGAATATTCAACGCAACGCAACGGAAGGTTGTGGCAGTTATCAACTAATAAAATTCAATCTAGATGACTTTTACGATATCTTATATACCAATAGAATTGATTTTAGTGACGTTGTACGGGCAATGCGGCTGTTGGATTGAGAGGCCTAGCTATCTAGCTAGATTGAAAAGATCTTCTTCCTCTCATATACCCACCGACCATATCGGTGGATCCGGGCTGCCAAAAGGGTCTTAAGGGCCACTTTTGATTTTCCGCAAAATTCATTTGTATGTAAAATCTAAAAAATCGACTCACCACCATACAAACTAGCAACCCACATGCACCAACTTTTGGTCTAAAAAATATTCCTGCATAAAATAAAAGCCCTGTCTTCTAGCTTTAATTTGCTATATGTGAAACTTTTGTACAACCTCTAGTTAAAGAGAAAATCGCTGTCAAAGATAGCTATAGGGTAACCTATGTGTAGGGTAACCTACTTACGTCACCCTAGCTTACCTAATTACTAGTGGCGTAGTTGTAGCTACGCTTGTAGCCACAA